>VWPV01033141.1:0-61245 GCA_013389885.1 Geococcyx californianus
ACTGTGATACTGTGATTCAGCCCTTAGCCCTCCCTCTAATACTGCCAGAACCCATAGGACTTCGCAGTAATGTCCTGTAGGTCTGGAGTTACTCTGAAAAAGAATGAAAATAGACAATGTAGAGTGTCTCAAAAAAAATTCCTTTTTATCATAAGCACTGCTGTTCAAGGAGTATACTAAACCATATATATCACTATATAAATATCTGTCATGGCATCACTCCACTAAGATTTTGGCTATCAAATTTCTGGAATTATTTGACGAAGTCAAAGCATTCAGACTCAAAAAAAAAAAAAAAAATCACAAGGTATTTATTTTGCTAAATGAAACTCAACTATGCATATGTGGGTAACTTCTAGTGACTATATATATTTTTACTACAGCATTTGAAGTCAAAGTATTGATATAACAATCCAGTACTGGATAGTTTGGTTATTTCCAGTGCATGACCCTTACACCCCCACTTATATTTACGAATGTGTGTAATCCTGCTGACGTCAACTGGACTAACACATAACAAATGTACAAATACTTACAAGAATAGATTCTTAAGGCTTTGTTCTGATATAGACTTGATAGCTTTCCTTATGTAAGCATTATTCAATATCTATTAATTACCAATGAAATAAGCAACTTTGTAATCAAGCAATATTCTGAAGAATTAAGAGCTGAAAGTTTAATTTCAAATTTATATTTACATAAGCAATATTCACCATGCCAGAAGAGGTATTGCATTTACACAAAAAAATCATAACTGCAAAATCCTACCCTTATTATTCAACTTTCTCTCACAAAACAGATCAGTTCTCCAAAATGTACATGGGCCCGAAATATAACAAACTACTTTTATTCAACTAGTTGAGTTTGCGAACAAGCAACTACCTAATTCTGCTCTTGGATTCTCAAGAGAATACAGTTTTCCCACTGAATAAGAACCAAAGTTACTTAATCCTGCACTAAAAACATGTGTACTCTGCATTACTGGGATTCAATAATACGGAAAATGTAAAACTTATAAAGCACAGCTCCTTGCTCATTCACAAATGAGGTACAATAGATTCAACGCATAAGACAACATTTATGCAAGCGAGTTTATCATTAGGACCTCCTTTCTCACCTGCTGAAATCTTTCTCTGTCTCTAATTCCTCTTCTCCATGACCCAGACGCAGGAGGTGGCGCTCATCAATGTCTAGAGCCATGATTTTTTCAAACAGCTGGTTCAAGGCCTGAAGATTGACAAGAACAGCAGAAAAGGTAGTTTTTAGACATTCAGAAGCTCTTGCAGGGAAAAACTGAAGAATTACTGATAAGCCAACTAGGAATTTATGCCTATTTTGGTATAAATGGAAGCCAAAGCTGAAGTTAATGCTGAAACTACAGCTCTGAATATTAACAGGGAAATTAGCCCACTATACTCTTGTATTTGCATGCTTTATAAAACAATTAAATTTTATTTTACAATTTTAAAACAATTTAAAAATTTAATTTGTTCACCTAGTTAATTTAGTTGATAAAATTATCAGCATATAAAGCTGTCTCAAGAAGCACACTTTACAAACATTGAATCTGTTAGACAAATAAATCCCTTAACTTTTCCTATACATTAGAAGAGTACGATCTGCTATTGACTGGTAGATGCTGTGATTGTATTCTGTTGGGACAAATACACTTGGCTGAACTAAACTTCAAGATGTGCTAAGTCTCCTGCTTTAAACTCAATTCCTTAATGGCTTAATAACAACTGTCCAATTCAGTGTATTTCAAAACAGTAAGTCTGCAAGTACTGCATCATCAACTTACGAAATTAAGAATAAACATGATCAAGTCAGTTGGAAGTCTCATACACATGTTCAAGCATAGGGAATGAACCCTGCTGACTTAATTTCCTGAAGTACTGTTTCAAGTTCATGTTCTCATGTAAGTCTCGTCCAGTAAGAACAGTCTCCTACCTGCCTCAAATTATGTCCTTCCTCTTCTCTCCAACAGATATGCTCTCAACTCTTTCTCTCAACTTCACTACCTGTTAAACTGTCCTACAATCAACTGTACATTGGCCTATATTATTCCAGGTTGTAACTCCTCAACAAAATGAAGCCACATCCATCATTTTTTGATCAACAGCATGAGTGCCTGATCTTGCTTTGATGGACGAAGACGAAATGTTATCGAAGCAGTACGTTCAGTTGAAGTAGACCATAACTGAGATAGGACAGACTAATTAAGGAGACTAGGAAATAGAAGACCCCAGTTTTCAAACAAACCCTTCGAAATCAGATGCAGATTTAGAGGAAGAATCTTCAAGACCTTTAATCAACCTACTGAACTCAATATCTGATATTGTTCTTTTTAATGCATGGGTTGGACTAGATAATCTCAAAGGTCTTTTCCAATCTTGTAATACTGTGATACTGTAATTACACAGAAATGTGTGTCATGATTATACTTTACCTGATTGGAGTGAGTAACTATAAGAGTTCGCTGCTCTGGGAAATTATGATAAAGATTGGATATTATCTGGACTGCTACATCAGTTTTTCCAGTACCAGGTGGACCCACTACCTAAAACCAAACCAAAAATTAAACCAAAAATCAATAACACATAATCTATCAAAATACAGAAATACAGCCAGTTGGGAAAAACAGAACAACCTCACAAGAGACTAACATCATACATCAACAACAACAAAATCTTCTGTTTAATGTACAATTGCTTGCTGGCTTCTATCAATTTCAATAACAAGTACTTACACCATGAAAGACCTAGCCCAACGCTAAGACAGATTCCTGCCTAAGAGGAATACAGTAATCCAGCAATTATTTGCTGACTTTTGTGAATTTCAAGAATAAACACAATATATCATGACAGACTAATCCAGTTCAGTTAGGCAGATTTCTGCCTAAAAGGAATAAAATAATCCAGCAATGAAATACTATTTTGTGTCTCAAGCCATGAAAGTAGACCTCCTTAGAGAAAAAAGGCTGTTTAGCCTCAAGACAAGTTAAACATAGGCAAAATGGTGAAAAAAGTATCAAAATACATAACTGAAAAAAACCCAATGCAAAGTAGATATAAAGAAAAAAAAGAAAACTCCATGCTTTTTATTAAATCAGAACTCTACAACTGATGATATAGACATAATACTGACTGTTAATGTTTTTATAGGCTCAATTATACCAAAAATATTCAAAAACACCTGAGACATTTTAAAGGTATCCAAGTATTACAAAGCACCTCAAATTACTTTGTTCAGCATTAAGAAGCAGATTAGCAGGTTTCATATATGTCTACACAAAAAATAAAAAAGTGCTATGAAATCATACTTCATTTAAAGCATCTTAATTGATCGTTGGATTCAAAAGCAAGTAGGACTGTACTTTTCAAAAATATTTGACAGAAATACATGACATAATGACAGGAAATAAGTCAGGCGTATATTACGTAACTGTTTCCTCAGTCTGCCTTCTCTACCTTCAAAAAAGCGTGAGATGTAGTAAAAAAATAAACTAAAATTAAACCCAACCCAAAACACATTCTCAAGAACAAAACGCTGACTTTGTCATTGGTTTTCCCTTTTGTAAGAAATACACTGTCATTCTTTAACATTTTCAAGAGCAACAAATGCTGGTTTAGTAGAAAAAAATCAAATTATATAACCATCTTCTCAAGTATTCATGAAAGCTGATAGAATACCAGGTACAGGACGTTCCTTTCTTTTTTAAATCCCTCCAAAAGTGAGGTAAATGGTGGTTCACAATGCATTTTACACTTGAATTTGAAGCTTATTAATAGTTCAATGAATATCAAATGAAACTAACAAATAGTATGGAATGCTACTAAGAAAAAAGACAAAAATAAAAATGAGGTGCCTTAGAGACACCCTGCTCTATTATTTTGTGTGTTAATTATGCACTAAAAAATGGTAATAAAGACTTTAATTTCCCAATCTTCTTTCCTATTGACAATACTCCTGATAGAAAACAATACTCCTGTACACTAGTGTGGGTATTCTTAGTCAAATATTCTATGTGAAATCCAGAAGTTTAAAGCATTCCAAAAACATCTTTCCAACATTGTTTAATAACCAAATTGAAAGCATTTATCAATGTGGCATTTTCACAGTATTCAAAAGAAGAGTTTTAATTCCTAAATAGACCTTAAAGATGATATTCTATCAAGAACCAGAAAGTTCTGCTGTGTTCTACTAGGAAACATTATATTCAAAAACACTGCCAAAAGCTCTGCTAACTTTTACACATTTACGACACTACTAATTTCAGCACCCCTAGTCAAGCAAGGACAAAAAAGCATATAATTCCACTGAAGTTTATTTTTTCCTTTGCCATGCATCTTTTGTGTGCTAGCTACAGAGTGCACAGGGAGCAGTAAAACATAAGGAGGAAGAGGAGAAGGAAGAGTATAGTACTAATGAATACCAATACAAACCCCTAAAAATTAACATCATTGCCTGTATAGACCAAGAAAAAACTAAGAGTGTCAGAAAATTCATTCAAATCTTCCACTGAGCCACGTCTAGGACATAATGTCCTTCACTGGGAGATAGGTACGTGTAGTAAAAGTCTAATTGAGAGTGGTAGACGTTAAAGACCTTTGCAGAAATTCACCAACCAAAACTGATTTACATAACAAATTCACAACTTTCGTTTTGTTTGTGACTTCTGAGTTCCAGAAGTCAGCAAGATACAAAGGACTGCACGTTACATTTCACAAGACAGGAGAAAAATCTCACCTCAAGAAAATTCAATGATTTTAATTTCCTTTAATGAAGTTAGATCAAACTAAAAGTTATGCAAGTAATTTAAAACAGCCAAAAATTACAGATATGGCATAAGCTTTACAGTCTAACACTAGCAATCCAAGCCCTGAAAAAGCAAAACTCAGTTGTTGTTGAAAGTCCTTCAGCCATTGAAACACAGGACACAGTTATACAGAGATCAAATGTATTTCTGTACGATTTTGTGAAGATAGCAGGATGTCGCGCCTTTGTATGTTTTCATATTTTTAAACTATTACTAGAAGTGACCTCAGCAAGGCTACAGAAACTGGCATTACTGGTATTTCACTGAATATACTTAAAGCCAATTCAAATAATTAAGAGTATAACATCCTTAAAAATATTCTTACCATAGTTAGCCCAGGCTGCATTCCTGCACGTATAGCTTCAATCTGAGTATGGGTAAATTGAATAGTATTGCTGTGACAAAGCAAAATAAGATCAGAGAATTGATAGATTTTGCCAACAGTTTTGAAAAAAGCAATTTCAACAAGTTACTTAGATCCATGTTTCTCCAGAACTATATGCTGCAAACATTTAAATAAATTAAACCATGATTATGACTATCTTCTTTATAGACATGAGAATCTTACCATTTCTAAGCAAGACAGTAAATCACATTGTCCATGTGACAACAAAATCATCCTATAAAAAAGACTGCCTGTCATCAGCTATTATTTGCTGAGAATTCTGTAAAATTATTTAGGTATGACTCCCCTAATAGTCAAAGTCCTGACTCGATACTAAAATAAAGTATTCCTCATTCTTCTTCCAATGAATCTTTTAACAGGGACGGGATAACAGCAGTTCAATGTAAAAGAAAACAGTCTCATATTCAAATCTTCTTTTGGTAATTAAGTCAAAATAACATTTCCTTTATAATCATCAACATTATTTTAAAGTATTTCTGAAAATTAACTGCTCTGCATTTGTTACCATTTGTAAATAAGTTCTCATCCATTTATTACCGTTTTGGTTGATTATATGGATATGGTCCCCTGTTTGGAATGACATGAGGCTCTACAATCAGTGTTTTCGCTTCTTCAGGTTTTTCTTCATTCTCATTCTCTTCTTTTCTTTTCTTTCCTTTACCTCCCCTTATTGGAAAAGTTATCCTGTAACATACAATTCAAGACTACACTTCAACATATTCATTAGGATACCAAACTTGAAAGATCTTTTTGTCCCTACTAAGCCAAACTTTCAGAAAACAGGGAAACTAGAGTTGCAGAAGACAAAGTATTAATGAGGATAAGGAAAAGGAATGACAACTAAATTGTTGAAGCTGATTTTAAGAAAGCATATTTGACAAAAAGTATGTCAGAAGCACTCTTTATTTAGGTTGAAAAGCCAGGAACAGTGCTGAGAGCCAGCTGGAAAAAACACTGAAGGTAAAAAGTTCATAAATGAAATTAGAAGGGACAGGAGTAAAGTTATAACAGAAAGTCACCGGCACTGTTTGTTCAGCAGCAATATATTGATTTTGTTCTAGAACTGATGCACTTTTTTGTCTTTTACACAAGATATGTCAATGTTATAAACTGCTCCAGCACATGAAGGCTTTTATGCTCCCATTTCAATTTTTTTATAGCCCTCTATCATACGTTAGTAAGCTTCTCTAATTCAGAAACAAATCACGGTGAAGGAATTTCAATGGCTATCTTTTTTTTTTTTGAGACAAGAAAGCAGACATCTTTAACAGCAATAATCTCTTAGTGTCTTTACAGGACAAACGCAACACTAGGAAGAGCAATAGCGCTTCATAAAGAGGAATACCTGTATTTTAATCTATGAACTGAAAACAAACATTGTTCATTGATGGAAATCATGCATGGTATCTAGTCCTGACATGACTATTTACTTATCTTTATATATTGCTAGTGCCTTCTCCACACATATTCTACATGCAGTGTTTCAAAAAAAAGCAGGGAAAGTCATCTTTTCACTCCCAATAAAATCTATTGCTTCAAAAGGAAACACATTTCAATTCTCATCAACTCATGCGGGGGGAAAAAAAAAAAAAATCTATAATTTCTTCAGTCCAGCTCTTCTCCAAGAAGAAACTCTAATCCAAAACTACGGACTGTGAAACTCTGATGCCAAAGTCCAAGGACGCTCACTCCCATCAAGTCTAAAGGTGCCAAACAGAACCACCAAAACAAAATATGTAAACCTCATTTAGTGGTCACAAAGGTAAGCATCCTATTTCAGAAACCATTTCTAAAATAAAATAAGCAACATGAGATTTCAGATTTAATTCTTTATTTTGACTGAATGGTATTTCTCAAATCTTAACTGATGTTGGAATTGTTGTTCTCAGCTTGCTTTAATGAGACATGTAAGGGAATTCTGAAATGAAAAATCTTTAGGCTGAACTCTAGGAAGGCTAGACACCACAATGCAAAAGTGAATACTACGTGTCTTGTTTCTCATCATTTTGCTTTTCCCTCATATTCAACAGGCTGACCCACAAGCAATGCTCTGATGCATTTTCGTACAGAGCAGAATAGAAGCTGGTCCTGAGCTTAAGTGTAGTACATTTACCTCTTTTATATAACTACCTAAATATTAACATATTAACATCTTTTCTTAAAAGAAAGACGACCTCCATTCAACCACTAAACTCAACTCCACCTGACAACACACTTCAGCAAGAATACGAGAACAGTACTTAAAATACTGAGATCACCTGAAGGGGGGTATCTGCAGATCTGGATTGTCAACAGTCACTCGAATATTGTACCCAGGAAAGCTAGCTTTTAAGTGATCAATGGACAGGAAAGTGTCATTAAAATCCAGAGTTGCAATCTGATTTGGCATTTTCGAATAGTGTGCACTACTTGGGTCTCCATATCCAAGAATGATGTCATGCAGCCAGTCAGGAACCACACAATCTGTATTCATCAAATTCCTAATAGTCTCCAGAACAGCCTGCAAATTAGAAAAACAGAAAGAAAAAGTATTGTTGAGATTGACTTTTTACCAAGAAAATGTGACATACGAAAGACTAATCACGTCTGAGATGTTAGGATGTAACAGTCTTTAATTGACATGTATTTGGTTGTGCTAAGTCAAAATACATACAGTGTCTACATGCAACAAGACATCACTGTCAAATCATACAATTCCTGTAGTATCTTGTTAGTAAAGAGGAACATAATTACACGTAAAGCTTTCATTCTAAAACACTCAGAGGAGAAAAAGAAGCATAATTCAAAATAACCAACAACTGAAATGAAGTGTCTGCTATAGTCCTACCTTATCCTGGTTTTACAATAAGCGACCAACTTACTTTTTGTCAACAGCTACACATATTTCTCCTTCAGATTCTTCTCCAGGACTTTTGTAAAGTCATCCTGCATGGTTATAAGCAGGGCACACGCTGGGTTTCCATGTACAATCCTTGAGTGCACCTTCCTTGCTTCTCAACCCTTTCTCTACCTATTTAAATTTACTAATTCAAGAAGACAACTGATGACTCCACAGAGTCCCCAACAGATTTCCACATTCATATTCTAAAAAATTTCAGCTTTGTGGGTGCTAATTGAGCTATCAATTTCTAGAAGCAGCAAATGTTAAGCCTTAAGTCAGGCTTTAAAAGACTACAGGCACAGAGCATTAACACAATTACTCTTTCCTTTGACCAGCACAAAAATCAAATTTAGCGTAATGCACTCTCCCATGAAAACACCAGTGCTGCAGACCCTGGATTCACAGAGAGGGTGTGCATTTTAACTAAGAGGTAGTTGAACTTTAGCCTTCCTGTTAAAGTGCTACTTTAGTGACAAGCCTTCAACAACCACCTTGGTATTAGGACATCATGCATCTGCTCTTCAGCAGAAGAAACCCAGGATATAAAACCTCTACTGAGTTCCAGATCCTCCAACTTACCATAACATCAAACATAGACACAAATAGATGGCAAACATACTGCATCAGCAGTGCATATCAGAATATAATACAGACTTCTCAAATACCTATCATGTAAATATTAGTCAGCCCCAAAATTACGGCATTTTATTCTGATAGCCTAAATTTACATGTTCAGTTCAGTTCCAGGAATCAAAGTAATGCGGTCACCATTCCTGCTTAAACAGTCACCCTCTATAAAGGTTCTGATACTTGCTCTCTATTCAGTATGGATGAGACTGTATCTGGAGTGTTGTGTCCAGTGCTGGGCTCCTAAGGACAAGTGACACAGATACACCTGGAATGAGTCCAGCAAAGGGCCACTAAGTTGATTAAGGGATTGGAGATTCTGTTATATGAGAGGCTAAGAGAGGTACGATTGTTCGGCATCAAGAAAAGAACACGCAAGGGGTGCTAAGGAATTTTATCAGCTTGTATAAAACCGAAGAAGTAACAGGAGGAAGTAAGGACAATGAAACCAGGCTCCTTTCAGTAGTGTCCTGTGAAAGGACAAGAGGTAACTGACACAAATGGAGAACCAGGAAATTCCACTTAAATACATGAAGAACTTTTTACTGTATGTGTAGTTAAACACTAGAACAGGTTGTCTAGACAGGTTATGTAGCCTCCATCACGGGAGACACCCAATTTCAAGTGTACAAAGTCACAAGATCCTGCGCAACTTGCTCTAGTTGACTCTGCTTTAAGTAGGGCTTAGGCTGGATCATCTCCAGAGTTCCCTCCAACCTCAGCCACTCTGTGAATCTGTAATTCTGTTCCTTTCAGTTTTAACCATGCTGTGGATTCTGTAAAGAGCTCTGTGAAGTTATTAACTTGAAAACAACTTAGCACATATAACTTAACAAGTTATATGCTCTGCCCTTTCATTATCTAAGAAGGCTGCTTGATTGTCTATCAGCAGAATGGCTCCTACTATTTCAAATTTAATTTTTGTACCAAGGAAATACGTCATAGCAGGTCTGTCCTTGTACAGCAACCTTTGGGTAGTGAAATTCCTAGCTCTGGGGAGAAGTGAAGCTGCATGAGATAACACAGCTGGCATTATCAAGTATCACTGTGACACAAAGTATACTCTCAGCTCAGCCTCACTCAACAAAGGAAAAGGCTCAAAGAATCTTAACTCATGCCTAGAAACTACGGCAGAAACCTCCTCTCCCTTTGACTCTCCAATGCACATAGTGCATTTCTTCTTGCTCTTGGTCTTAGGAATATTTTACTATGTGACCTGCAGAACTGGAGAGGTCTTGCACTTTTCTTCCAAAGCCTGAAGGTCATGCAGTTACTTCAGTGGTCCAAGATACCCTGATAGACTAAGAATATTTATATTTTTTATGCAAATGTTTCTGCTTTTTGCCAAGAAAAGCATAAATAAACTGCAAAATGTGGCTACTTCATGTAGTATTTCTAAATCTAGATGACCAGCTTCTCAGAGAAAAGTTTGACAAGTATCTCTCTAACAGCTACTGTGTGGGCCTTACATCACAAAAAAAAATTTCTTCAGCTTTTCAAAAGTAAGTTTTATACATGTAAAACTGGCAAGATTAGTTCTTGGAAGAATTATAGTGATGCAGTGGTGCCACCTCCAGCAAACACATTGTATCTGCACTTCCACTGCTGTCACATCTACTTGATTTATCAAGACTACACCAAGCGTTCTCATCTTCTCTCCTACAAGCTCAGCTTGAAATCCCAAGCTGCTTTCTATATGCTGTACACAATATCAACACTACTCACAGTGATACCTGTTTTCTTCTATCCAGCTTAAGTCAGAAAGGTTTACATGGAATGCTTGCACCCAAAATGTGATTAATTTAGAAACATCTTGATTTTTCTTGACAAATGAATGTTAAAAAGTCACAGAATGGTTTGTGTTGTGATTTGCTTGTAAATCAGCTGCAAGTACCCAGTACAAACTTGAAAGTTACACTCACACATAACACTAATTCTGAGCAATCTTAAGAATTCACTGCAGCACTTCCCTTCTGACTACACAAAAGTGCATACATGTGCAAATAAAAAACACATCTGTAGTGCTAGCACACCAACAGGTTTTGGCAGAGAGCACTTGTGCTTATACTGTAAAATGAACCTGCCACAAACATACATCTTTAACAATTAGTTCTTTTTTTTAATTTTTAACATAAAGTTATAAAGGACTCTCTACGAAATACTTGCACTATACTAATTGTGGGAAAATAATGAAATGTAGGGGGAAAATAAGAACCCCAAGTCTCTTCAGAGCACCTCCACCAGCAAGATTAGGTATATTGAAACAATTTTTCTGTGATATTAAAGCAAAATGAAGTTGCTGTTCCCATGAAAGCCATGTGGTTGCTTCAGAAGAGGCCTGTTCTGGTCAAGTGGTACATTCTGCGTGAGGTGCTGATACACAATGGCCCAGCCAGGCTCTATTACCATTATGAACATGGAACTGTGAAGATAACCACATAGCTTCGTATCAAGCAAGATGAATCACAACTGCTGCCTCTGCAGCAATAGTGAAATAGCGTCCTTTACCTGAACTTTGCTCATTATAATGTCATTATAATACAAAAGCACATCTTCATCCCAAAGGCTACCTGCCTTCAAGTGACAACATTCCCCAGAGTTGGGCATGCACTCAGAATTTTTACTGACTATAAATGTGAAGTGAGAGATTTTTACATCAATCAGGAATAAAAGAATGTATGACTAAAGTCACTCAAGCTCCAACCAAAGGTACAAAACCACAGAAATGATACATAAAAGGGGAAAGTTTTAGGGAATGCTTCATCAAAACTTTCATGTATCAGCTGATGGGCTGGACCCTATCTTCCACATACACAGGGATGCCAATTGGGTAAGAATTCTGTGTTACGTGCACTTATCTATGAACCCCATGCTAGCTGATAGTATGTATCTATGCTTGGGGTCTTAACTGTATATCGCTCTAGACCTGTTTTCGCAGTCCGTATCTTATAACCAGCTATTCTTGAACCATTATCCTGTCACAAATCCATATAATGAAATTTGTGCATATACAAGTTTCTGGAAAATTTTAATAATTCTGTAAGGGGATAGGAAGGGATTTGTCCCAGTGACACTACTGATGTGAGCCTGGCAGACTGGGCAAATTGTCCCGTATGTTCACTTACTCTGATAAAACCGTGGCACCAATCCATAGCTGGATGGCACCAGAATGTTCTGTGCAGAACACAAGCTACTGTTTCACACTACAGGCATCTTTCCAGATACAGAAAAAAAAGAGTAAAAATTCTCCTGCCTCCTTCTTTATCCATCTGCACAGAACTTGATGCAGAATCCTTTAAAATAAAAGTCACTTCAATTATGCAATGTATGATTTTAAGGCACCAAAAGAAAGGCAGTTTTTTGCTCATGTTGCATTTTCATAATGGAAAACCCAAGGAACATGAAATATTCAAAGGTCTAACTGATGTAACAGCAAAGAAACTAAGCATACACGAAAGGAATATTTTCAGGTACACAAAGCTATGCACCCTCACAGTTAAAAAGGCCAACAGTATCTTGTCCTGCATTAGGAAGATGCCAGCAGGTCAAAGGAGGTGCTCCTTCTCTGTTCGTCACCGTTGAGGCTAAATCACAGAATCACAGAATGGTTAGGGTTGGAAGGGACCTTTAAAGGTCATCCAGTCCAACTACCCTCCAATGATCAGGTTGCTCAAAGTCACGTCCAATCTGACCTTGAAAGTTTGTGTGGATGGGGCATCTACTTCTTCTCTGGGTAACCTGCTCCAGTGTTTCACTGCCCTCAGTGGAAAAGAATTCTTCCTTCTAGTGTAAATCCATTTTCTTCTAGTTTAAAACCATTACTTCTTGTCCTAATGCAACAGGTGCTTCTAAAAGGTTTGTCCCCATCTTTCTTATAAGGCCCTGTTATGTATTGAAAGGCCACAATTAGGTCTCCCCTAAGCTTTGTCTACTCCAGGCTGAACAAACCCAACTTGTGAGAGCCTTTCCTCATAGGGGAGGTGCTACAGGCCTTTGATCATTTTTGTAGCCCTCCTCTGGAACCACTCCAACAGGTCCATGTCTTTTCTGTGCTGAGGGCTCCAGAGCTTGACACTCCAGGTGGTGCCTCACCAGAATCACAGTATCACAGTATNCTCACTACAGCCTCCCTTTAGGTAGTTGTAGAGGGCAATAAGGTCTCCCCTGAGCCTCCTCTTCTCAGAGGAAGTAATGGAGAAGAGGGGAAGAATCTCCTTCCTTGATCTGCCGGCCATGCTTCTTTTCACACAGCCCAGGATACAGTTGTCCTTCTGGGCTGCAAGTGCACATTGTTGGCTCACATCCAGCTTTTCATCCTCTACTACCACAAAGTCCTTCTCGTCAGGGCTGCTCGCAATCCCTTCATCTCTCACTCTGTACTGACACTGTGGGTTACCATGACCCAGGACCAGGTGCACTTGGCCTTGTTAAACCCCACGAGGTTCACACAGACCCGCTACTCAAGCTTGTCCAGGTCCTCTAAATCAGCACAGTGTTCAGTTCTGGGCTGCTCAGAAAAAGAGACATGGAGGTATTGGAGTGAGTCTTTCTGAAGAGGCCAAGAGAGTTGAGACTGTTCATCCTGGAAGTGAGAGCACTCAGGGGCTACTGTATCAATGTGACAAATACCTGATAGGAGGAAGTGAAGACGAGGGAGCCTGACTCTTCTCAGTAGCATCCAGTGACAGGACAGAAGACAATGAGCACAAAGTAAAACACATTACATTCCAACATGAGAAAACATATTTTTTTTTTTTTTACTGCGAGGACAATGCAGCACTAGAAGTTGCCCAGAGAAGTTTTAGATTTTTAATTCTTGGAGATATTAGAAATCCCATTAGACATGGTCCTGGACAACCTGCTGCAGGTGACCCAGCTTGAGCAGGGGGCTTGGACTTGATAATTTTCAGTGTTGCCTTGCAACCTACACAATTCTATGATTCCGCAGTTATGTCCTCTGATCAAAAACATTTACTATGGGCTAAAGAGAGCACTTGGTCGAAGTTAAATTTATGTCAATTGGTAATTTTAGAAACTTAAATATACATTTCAACTATGATGGAAAATTTTCCTCTTCTTGTTTTAACAACAGATAAGGAAAACTGAGTTATTGATAAGCTTCCTGAAAAATAACATTTGCTGAATTTATATGTAAAACTGAATTGAAATTGTGCATATAATTTCAATCTTACTTACAGGCAATATACAGTATCATAATGCACTAGCAACAGATTTATTTTGAACTCTGACCAAATTCCCTGAAGAACCTCTTTACAATGAATACCTAAGGAAATAAAATGCCGAAGAATCATGCACTACAACTGTGTGAAAATTGTTAAGGCAGAAAAACCATCACCATTGAATATAAAAAGCTTCAGTTAACATACAATCTTTGTAACAACTAACAAGTGTATCAGTGCTAAAAATCTCATCTCACACTCTACAAAGCCTAATAAGAAACTGATCCAATGATGCTCCCAAAAGCTAGCAAGTGTCCCCGATTTTCACTCTTTGACTAGCTGCTCCTCCTCTTCCTACAGTCCACTATCACATCAGGTAACAAAAATGTTCCATATGCTCCCTTAACCCCAAAAGCCAAATACAACTAAAATGTAGGCTACTTGTTAAAAGATTGTAATTATGAACTAATGTTTTATTATATACTCTAGTGAAGCAGGAGTGCTCCAATTTTCAGTTACCACAATACTTAGTTGCAGGGGGAAATTATCATAATTTTAATTCCCTTAAATTCCTGAAGTTAGGCTACAAAGCCTAACTACAAGCATCTAAAATTAATGTCTCAGTACAGCTGGCATATTCAGACCAACTCTTAACCTTGAGAGTTAATGAGGAGTACCGTACCTTGAAATTATTTTCTTTTGGTTTTCTTCTCATTATTATATTAAATGTCTCATAAACGTCTTCTGCTCCATTCTGGATTGTATTTGTCATGTCTTGTTGATACTGGTTTGGGTCCAGAAATACTCTGTATGTTCTGCAGTCCCCTTTAAGTCTTGGTTTTGGTTCAGGTCCTGCCAGAAATGAAACAGTAAGACTAGAGTTTAAAGTAGTGGTAGAAACAAATTACCATTCAACAGGTGATTCTGAAATGAAATTTAGACAAATTCATATGACAAAATTAACTTATGCATGGCATTACAAACATTCTTATTTCGTGTTTTTATCCCATTTCTAACAGAGTTTTTGAATATAAGCTATTTTATTCCTAAACTCAAAATGAACTAGATTTACTTAATATAATTACATCAGATTACATCAGAGAAAACTAATTAACTTTTCCCAGGACTGGTTATGGAAACAGTTTATTTTTTAAGTAGGTAATGAATGCAATAAGCATTACTTAAAAAAGAAGCAAGTCAATGATTAGGCTGTTAACAAAAGAAAAAGAGGGGGAATGGAATAAATCTTTCAAACAAGGTCTGGTACATCATACCTTCTTCAATAACACGTCCTTTCTCATCCAGCATGCCCTGGATTTCACAGCCTCTAACATACACCAGACCAGTTTGCTCAACAAAAGGTCGTCGTCGGTCAAACTTTGTGCCGTAAGGTTGTGTGGGACGTACCGTAATCAAAAAGCAGACATCATGTTTACGCAGACCTGATTCCAAAAAGGGACACTCAGTGATTTGATTGAATGCCATTTTCCTTTTCCATTCTTTAATACACACAAAAATTTCTTTTAAATAAAACCTCACCTGTTTAGACAATAACATGTTCTGTTTCAAACTATGCCTTTAATTTAGAAGACACAGAACAACAGCATACTGTCATTGTTTCCACTTTTCTTTCACTACTTTTAATGTCTACAAGGACTTCAGATATGAAAAGAAATTGACTGCTTTTTTACGACAACTTATTTATTTCAAGATTATGCTTCTCCCAATAATCTTGCTTCTCTTACACAACCTAGATATTTTCAGTCTTTTCTCAAAATGTGTGTGCCATTAATCTCTTAGTCAAGAAAAAAAGCAATGAGAATAACCTCCAATGTATTTTTTTAACAATATAAACTGCAGTGCTTAGAATTCCATGCAAAATCCTAAAGTTACTTTAGTTATCTACTCAATAGAGTAAAAGGTCACTTAACCAAGTTGTTTTCCGTGCTACATCAGTTTATAAATCATAACATAACTTGGTTGAGTAATCTTTTTTCCCGTAGCAGCAATGATAATCTCAGATTCTTCACATTCTGCAGAGTTGTTACTGCCTAATGAAGTCAGTCTCCAAACATACATCTTTGCAGTGACTTGTTCTTAAGTTCAGTATCTTAATATTCATCCCTGTTGAATGACACTCTACATTTAAAACGCAATTTCACCAATTCACTATTGTAATATTGAATACTAGTCCTTTTCCCCTGTATACCTACATATTCTCACAGATTAAGATACCTTCAAATTTTAGTAAACATATGCTGTATTTTTTCATACGAGATAAATAACTTCTCATTTTCACCAGATATTATCCAACCTAAAGTCATTTCACCAAGATGCTGTCATGAAAGGCAATGATTCATCAATTCTTCACCTCAGTTTTGACTAAGTTAAAAGCATTACTGTTTTTGAAATCACAGAGGCTGTTCTAGCGTTTGAAAATCTAGGTGCACCACTATATGGCTACCTTCAGAATACTGGTCTGCTGCCATCCTCCCAGCTTTTCTACTTTAATAGAAATCTGCATTCCCAAACTTGTGTCTGCTTATTTATCACACGATCCAGCTTCAGCACTATGTGACCTGTAATCATACTATGCAGCTCCTGCAATTAACAAGTTTCTCATAACAAAAGAGAAGGGAGTGACATTTACTGATAACTCAAGTGCAAGTACATGCTTCTACGCCACCTGCTGACACGCTCAGCTAAAATTTAATTCCCCAAGCAAAAGAAGTGGGATGCTTACAAGAAACAGTATTTGGTACAGTCAGCACTGGCTAACAACATTCAAATATACAAAACCCGATGAAAATGCACTGGTTTGAATTAAATCAGAATATGTCCTTTCCATGTATATATGAGACAGATATCACATTCCTCATTACCTGTCCAATATGGCATTATTAGCATGCAAATTAATTTTTCACATTCCCTGTAAAGGGCAGAATCTTACAGTTACAAACTGAACGATATCAGTCTGAAACAGTAAATATTCTGCTCCCAATGGGTGTGTAAAGTCTTCAATATCCCATCTTCATTTCAGGAAAATATAAACTTCTTAGACTTGGAATTTGAGTAACTAACTTTTAAACAGTCTACCGAGATCGGCAAATCTGCACCTCTGATACAAAAACCCTTTCTTACAAATAAGACTTACATCGAAGTGCATTTTGATGAGAAGCTATTTTGAGCACCTTATTTCAAAGAACATTAAGTACCTTCCCATTCATCTTTGATGCTATCTCGGACATTCAAATTAATTGTAACGTCTGCTCGTACTCGCATAGGCCAGTTTTCACCAATATTGGGCTTTGCCACCTCTACCACTGTGAAAGAAACAATGGGTTGTGCCATCCTAGCCCAGCCACCAAAGACCACACCTCCATATTCCGATAACCTAAAAAAAAAAAACCAAAAAAACCCAAACACCAAAGTTCTGTTAGGCATTATGAAATTTAGTTATTTTTCTAAACTGTGAAACAATTTACCTTACAGTCAGCTCTAAGCCAAAATTTTACCTGTTACTTAAGTAGACCCACATGATTCAGCATTTTAGAACTGAAGTGTAACGTGAACTGACCTTTATTTTAAGAAACAAAGACACCTTATGATGGCATTATAAGAAAAAAAATCTCAGAGACTGAAGAAAAAGGGTAGATAACTACTGAGTGTAAGAGAAATCAAACAAAATAACCCCTTGAAAACCTAAAGTAGATATAAGTATGGCAGATGGCCAATTCAGGAACACTCAGCAACACAGTGCATAAACCATAAGAGGCGGTGGTAAAGTTTCCAGATTTTGTAATGTCAGCCAAGGTTTTGTACTTTTGGAAAACCAACTTTTCTGTCTTAACACAACAAAGACTGGCTGTTAGCATGTAAAATACTGTCTCAACACACCTACAGGGATATATAGCAACACACCATTACAAAATCATCCCACAGGATGGCAACACCTTACTGAAGAAGTCGGCATAAAACAGAGTATCTACGTAATAATTTCAAATACATTCGTTACTCTTTATTTAGGATATACACAATATCAGTTACTCATTCTCAAATACACTTGGCTTAGACTTTAAGTTGAACTGATTGGTTTGCATCAGTCAATAAATATTACCATGGTTTCATCCTACTGACACTATCTTCAATGTCCTGTCTGATCTCGTAAGTAGACTCTAAACGGAAAAGATTGAAATTCCTCAGCAGGTAGTCATGAAGAGTCAAAAACTGTAGATTCAACTTGGGAAGTGCAAGGCAGCCTAAGGGAGTAAGGGCAGAGGGAAGAGAATTTGATGAACAAACAAGAAGATGACACAAATTCGTTCTACAAATTCATGAATACATACACACATTGTTCTATAAGTGCCATAGCTATTATCCCAGAAGATTCAAAGAACTACTCCTTTTATAAATAAATCTCACTCATAAGTACTTATAAAAATAGAAAAATTCTAATAGTCAGACAGCAACAGAAATGCTTCACAACAGTGCTGTCAATACACGGATAATAATAGCACAAGTTCATCACAGGATGAAATGTTTCCACTAGCAACTACTGTTACTTGCCAAAATCACACTTCACCATTAATAAAATTTCTTTAATTTAGTATTAAAAATTCACAAAATAGTACAGAAATAAGTGAAATGTGCTGCTCTTTCTCCCCATTCCCACACAATTCCATACTGTGATTCATGTATTTTGCTAATAAAACACAAGGCACACATACAATGCACTCACAAGTCAAGGCTTGCAAAGTCAGCTTTTCAACAGTCTGAAAAACAGTAAAGCTACCTTGACTTGTATTTCAGAACCTGAATGCTCCATAGCATTAACAACCTATGAGCTGTTCACTGCAATAAAAATTAGAATTTTTAAAAAATCTTGGTTTATACAGTAATCTCCCAGAAATTACAGCCATCACCCTGGTTTGGATTTTTTGTGCAATTTTGCCTTTTTTTATTCCGGGGGAGTGTGTGTCTTTTACTGGTTTGTTGTTGGGGTTTATTTTTTTTTGGAAGGATAAATATCATCTTGAGAGCTATTATTGAGAAAAATCTGAATCAGCTTTAAACTACTTGCATCATACCAAACATTAGCACTTTCTCTCTTCTTGGGCAGATCTCAAGATGGCATTTGTATCATATCTGTTTGGAAAAATATCCTTTGTTGCCTCTAACCTCGTCTTATCTAAAGCAGTCAAATGTCAAGAATCTTTTTCATCTTGCTAATACTTGTTCACAGAGAATTTATCCCAAAAAACTAACTTATGCTAAGCAGCTGAACTCTAGGCTCGTATCTACACAAGGAAACCCTCTGAATCAAATCTACATGGAGGAGGGTACTCACACTGCTCAAATCAGAAACATAACTGTCTTTAAAGATATGTGTTGTTATTTGGAATCTCCATGTTCCAAATTAACATTTTCACATTCCTAATGAAATTTCTCATGATTCGCACTAAAATTTTCAGCTTGAAATTTTAAAAAGCACAACAGTTTTTTAAAGTAGCTAGGCAAAAATACACACGTTGTTTACTGTAAAGCTTAAAATTAGATAATTCCTTGTTTGAAATACCTGCAGTTTTCTTCTTTGATCATAAGTGCATTGAGCACGAACACTAGGTTCTGAATTTAGAGCACATACACTACCTTTCAGTAACTATGTGTACACTTTACCTTGAAATCAGACAGTACAATTATTAGTGTTAATTTCCTCCCATCATCATCCTTTTCTCCTTTATAAAAAGGCTTTCTTGAATGTACTTAAAAGCAAAGCACAGATAATAGTTTTTCTGCTGCATGTTTACAACCTGTTTCACCTTAGAATAACTACCTGTGCCGTAGCTGGTAGTATAATCTGTTACCCAGATTCGAAGCAAATAAATCTCTTTGTGTAAACATAGGCCTTTGGGTTTTTCTTTAAATCCACTACAAATTTGCCAGTAATTTCATCTCAGAGTTCCCAATTCACAACTGAAAAAAAGTTGACCTTACTCTAAGATGCTGAAAGATGCCAAAGTACTGGCTATAAGTTCTGAAGACAGAATGAACACAGATATCAGAAATGCCATTTTTTTTTTTCAGTATTTACTGTCATGTTCAGCATTTACTGAACTACTAATCATACCTTCTCCAGAATAATATTCAGTTGGTACAATATTTTCATCCCAAATAATCTTCTCAGTGGGATAAAGAGGCATCTGGTTGAGTTGCTGAATTTGAGATATCCGTCGCTCGTGACGGGAAACCTGAAGAAAGGATGCAATTTTAAACTTCTGTAAGTCAAAAAAGGGACAATAAAACCATCTTTGAAACATACCCATTAATCTGTAAGACTGTCAGTGGTCACTTGCCATTTTCTCTCATTAAATAAATTTTAGCCTTTTTTTTTTTAAATTAAATATAACTAAATGCACACAGTGACATCAGAAGATGAACATAGATGTAGTCCAACAATTAGTCACAGTACTAGAGGCAAACAATCTTTGGCTACTCAGCGGGCCAAAGTGGCACAACAGAACTGAAAATATTCAGTCAAGTCTTGTCAGAGAATTAACTTCAAATTAAATTGATTTTGCTTTCCATTAAACATACATCCAATAGCTATCTAACACCCTTCTTTCAGCAACAGCTTGTCTTAATTCTCTCTCTGGGAGAAAAAAAATCCATCAATTATTACAATACATCACCTGAACAAATCTCTCTCCATGGCATCCATAAGCATTATATCACTACCATCTAAACCTTAGGAAATAACATGAACAATTTTTAAACAAATTGCTAATCACAGAATAAGCCTAAAAAAAGATGTAAAAAACCAGCTATGCCATACTATGGCACACTACACCAATTATGCTAATACTGTTATGGGGTTAGGAGTCTGCAGTAATATTGTTATATGCTGAATATAAAAAAAAAACCAAAAACGTCATGCACATCAGATGGTATTTCAAATGGTCTTGAATAACCAAATAGGTACTGAATATCTAACTTCACTTTTTGTTTTCAGAAGGGAAAATCAGATTACTACATAAAGAACAACAACCTCTCCAGAGGAACTCAAAACTGTTGCTGAGTCTCTGCTTACTGACCTTTACAATTATATCCACATTTAAAACCCACCTTAGTACACAGTTTACTGCTGTAACACTGCTGTGATTCACAGGTGGTTCAGCAAAAGGTCTTAAACAGCTACTTTACCGTAGTGTATTTGCTGGATTTATCTATGTCTGGAGTTTGCAAAAGAAAATATACAAGCAATATTAATTATGGTTTTACCAGCAACTCCAACAAGAACTCCTTCTCATAGGTTGAGTCTTCACCCTGTGGAAGGGGTGGCAGCAGGCAGAGGTACGACGCCACCTGGTGTAGAACATTTGAGCTGCACAGCAGAAGGAAAAAAGCTTGTGTTACAGACTGAAAACTCAGGACAACGCACCTACTGTAGACTTTTTTTTTTTCCTTAAAAAAAAATTCCAACTATGAATTTCATCAGAGACCAGTAATCACAGAACAGTATTTTAAGTGAAGTTTAATTTTTTTAAAATATTTGGTTTTGGATTGTTACAAAGTTTTCAAGAGCACTTCCATGGGTGAAGTGTGTTCAGCTACAGGTGTAAGCTGAGCCACTCATCCATAACAAACAGAGCAGTTCTTCAAACAGAGTCAAACAACAGAGTACACATTGCCTTTTTCAAAATAGACTGTCATCCTTTTAATCACAGCATTTACAATACAATGCAGTAAATTAAATGCAATACACTGATGTACTTTAATAATTTCTGTTTTAGTTTTTGTACAGAACCAAGTAAAAATTGCTAAATTTTAAAAGTTAGGTTAACTACAGAGTTAATTACTGCTACAATTACTTTAAGCAGCTAACTATTTCTGAGAAAATCAGAAGGTACATGAGAAGTTAGAAAGAAATAAGGTGAGAAAGTTTTTAAAATAAAACGCACTGAGAACAAAGAATTTCAATCTCATGTTAAATTCCAGGTCGATAACCTACCTAAGGGGTCCAAATAACTTCACCAATGAATCACGAGTATCTACGGCAGCTACGTTTGAGAGTGCAAAGTCATACAACTCCGGGAAATGTGCAAATGCTGCTCTCTACAAAAGATCCACACCCAATAACTGCATGTAAGCATATTTAATAACAATTTAATAACAATTTATGTATTTTCACAAAAAGCATACCTTCTTCTAATTCATAACACATAGCATCCTGTGGACACTACCACGATAGAAATAAAAACCAGGTGAAATCTCCATTTCTTAGTTAGCACCACCTATTTGCTACTCCTGAGCTTCCAACACTGTATCTTTCTGTCGTGAAATTAAAACATAAGGGGTCAGACACATAGCCTTGCAGATAACTAAGAAAAAGAAGGGATACGTTTAATTTAACCATGTGTTCTTGAATTTTGTTATTAAAACTGATGGGAAAAATTCTGAAAACTATAGCTATCTTTATAAAACTGCAAGTGATGTGAATTTTTGTCTCTTACATTGAATGGATCACCATTGATACTAAATGTGTGTACTGATCTTGAGAAATGGTGCCATCTACTGCATAATCACAGCTTAAATTCCTATAGCACTTATATTCCCTTCTGAATAGATTCACTCAGAGCAGTTCATCTCAATTTGACGATACCAAATCAAAAGTGGTAGTGTTTTGCTAGAGTCACAAACACAAGACTGAAGCATTAGTGTCTTTCATACAGTATAGCAAATCAAGCTAAAACTATTCCTGTAACTCAATAGGAAAAATAAAGGGTTTGTTTTGTGAAATAACTTATTACATATTCTAGAGGCAAATTAGACTAAACCAGACTAAATCTTGTCCTTCCCGTAAGTACTTTGTTGTTTGCTTACCTGCAAAGAAGTAATTCTGTCATAGTGAATTGTTGTCATCTCATTCTCTGTCAAAGCGTTTCCAGTCTGATCATTGATTTCAAAGCCAGTGTAGAATTTAAGCATATCTAAAAGCTGAGATATCATGCATACAAATTAGTGGATTAACAATAAAAGAGACACCTACAATAAACAAACCCACAATTTAGAAGGACAAATCTGGATGCCATGCACAAACAGCTCCTCAGAGTTCTTGAAGAAATGGACTAAGGAGCGGTATCTATATTTTATACTTGGCTGATGCACAAAATAATTTTTTTAGGTATCTCATCTACAAGTCATAGAAATTAAAACACAGCCCACAACCAATGTGGTTTCTTTTACCTACTAGAACTTGAAACAGAATGTAATTGCACTAATGTAACCTAGCCAGATGTTCACAAAGATATCGAACCCAATTTCTGGCTTGCTGCTACCAAAAGGGAGAGGTCTTGCTCCCTCTTTCCTCTCTGATGCCAGCTCTGGAATTCATTTCTACATCTCCTTTCAATGAGATTATTTAACTCTGAAGAAGAAAATTATTCAAATGTACTGCTGGCTTTGTGTTCCATCAATACTGACTCTCAGAGAAACTGAACAAATGCCAGAGACCGCAGAAGGCAGTAGGAAAAGCAGCTGAGATGCAGGAAAGGGGAAAGATCTTCAGATGCTGCCACAAACAACAATATACTGTCTATGACTGAGTAAACTGAAGGGCAGTAGTGAAAAACAGCTGCTCCATAGAACAGCCTGAGGCCAAAACAAAGCACAGAAGAATGCAACCGTGACAACTTCTGCTATACATGGGATAAAGCTTGCCAGGCATTGCACTGTTTTCCAGGTTATACTTTTAAGAGCTGTTCAAAAACAGAGTCAGAAATGTAAGAACAGTCACACATACAGGTACATGTAAGAAAGAACTGTCTAAAGGATTTACATAAACATGGAGTTTGCATCTATCAGGAGCACTTGTCTTAAACAAATACACAATAAAATAATTGTTGTATTCAGAGCTATATCAGAATGAAAAAGTTATTTTCAACAACTTTGTATCTCACCTGGCAGAAGAGATGACCCTCCTTCTCTCTTTTAGCAAGACTGGACAGGTAACAGTGAACAACAAGATGGGAGTCATCCAACACTGTGTTAAACCAGCGCCGTGTGGGAAGCAAAGCCTATGGTAAGCAAATTCCTGTCAGCACAAGCAATTCCTCAAAACGTAAGAAATCATAGTTTCTCAAAATTTTCCATTTCAAGAAGGCATATCAAAAAAGATTGCTGCACAATTATTTACCCTAACAGAGGTTCTCATAATAAACCAGCATTTACTTATACCAAGACACTGGTTTTATGTAGGTAGGCTGCTATGAACATAGCTACTACAAAACCAGCTTTTTAAAGGACTGGCAGCACGGCGCACACTTGCCATTAGTGAGATTGCATCTTGCCAGTAATAAAAGGAGATTAAATAAAGCAATTGTTCTACTAAATGTCTACATAATGACTGAGTTACAAAAGATATGTCAAACTGCCGCAACATCGTTTAAAATGTTTGTTTTCTATACTCCATTAACTTTAAGCTTGTCTTTCTCAAGACTGCAAACTATCTTTCTTTATAAGATACTCAGATTTAAGCATTTTTCAAATCTTAATTAAAAACTTATATAAATGTTCTGTAAATAAAACAGACATCATTACTTCTGAATGTAAATAGCATAAGCTGCTACACACAGCAATTGTTTGACAGCAAACAGCAGTACACATCAACAAACCATGAGAAAAATGAGTTGTTCTCCATGGAATCTACAGACTGAGTTTAGACAACCAAAAAGCATCAACATCGTGTTTAGAACTAAGACAAAGGAAATAAAAGAATATGTAGTAGAAAATATTAATTGCACTGCACAGTAATTACAAAAAATAAATTCAGAAAACTGTAAGAATATTCCATGGAGTCATTCTTTGAAAATTATCAAATCATCAAGTTTTGATGGCAGTCTGTATACTGTAAAATGAAACAAATATTCTGAAAAAGGCATAGGTAAAGAGAGCCCGTTAACACAATGTGTGCTACCAAGGCAAAAAGACTGGGATATATAGGTAATTTCTCATTTGCTTGTTCCAGTCATTTAGACATGCTTCATAAACTGTCTGAATTCTAACCTTTCCATAATACGTAGTGAAAACCAGCATTAAATGTACTACCTCTAAACTTTCTGGCTAAGACCTAGACTTAAGTTTAACTTTAAACACATACTTTCTCTTCTCAGAGTATATTATATCCAAAAGACAATAAGCTCAAATTTAAATAATTCATTCCATTGCAACAACAAGCACAGGCTAAGTGTCAGTTACGTGATTTAGCAGAGGACTGTGTGAGTGAATCTGTGAGTGTTCTAAGCCTGAAGTTACTTGAAATAAATTGCTACTTTTGAGAAATGTAAATTAAGTCTTTTATTTTTAATTCTGCTACTGTCAAGCTTAACATTGTCCCACTTTCTTAATACCTACTGAAAAATTCCACAAAACCTTGTTATTCTGTAACAAACCTAGATCACCAGAACTGTTATTTCTCAATAATGAATTCTAATCAAATATAAATAGTTTGCACTTCAGAACTACTGATGCTTTCTGGAATTACACCCTACAACACAAAAGATATCTTAAGTGACCTATAATGCATTGGGAAGAATACTTCTGGGTTATTCCTACTAAAGTGCCACACATTTTCATCAATTGCCAGAATTATTATCACCACCAATTAAAGTAGTCTTCACTGAGCAATTTAGGATTCTAGCTTTCTCCAACAGTTCATCTGGTTTATATATATTTCTAGTCAGTTCCCAACGTGGATGCAATGCTACAATCTCCCTATTTATAGACAGGAAACCACTATTAAGCAACCATAAGCACAACTGTGACATAACCGCTTGCTAACTGGATTAAGGCTGAAATAATGACTTAAAACCTAGAAAAGTACACCTGGAAACAGGCTGAAACAATTTAATAACTTACCTCAAGATCTAGCATGAGTTCAATAAATCTCTCACAATAATGAACTTTGTCCATAGAAATAGGACCTAAACAGAAAAAAAAATAAAAGTCTTCTGCAACTGATGCACATCACAATACTTTTGTACTTGAACTATTCATTAAGAATGTATTAAATACTAGTAATAATACCAGTATTTGCTTTTAACAAGATTAAAAGGTTAACTAGCACATTCTTCTCTTTTACTGAAACATCACTTTCTTTCACTGGAAATCAGAAAACTTTTGGATACAAGAAAGTAATGGACCCAGAGTTTCAGGAGGAATTTTATCCACTCTGAAAAAAACCAACTAATGTGACATACAAAAATGCATGCTTCCACAAGATACAAAGCTTAAGAGCTATTAACTCTGCTTACTTAAAAATATCTACTTAAAAGCTGCAAGCAAGGTCTTGACAATATTCAAAGGAACAAAATGGTGCAAACTAAAGAGCCTTTAGAATCATGCCAAAACACAACACTAAGTCTACCTTAATAAAGATCTACTTCCTAAAGCCTCTGAAGAACTGTTAAGGTAAATCTTCCTAAACCAGGTCTTGCATAATTAGAAAAGAGAGGGGACAGGTATCTTTTCTAAGGAAGCCATAATACACAGACTTTCCCATAAGGGCTGAAGTTTGCTAAGAGTTTAAGAGCAAAAGCAAAACTTTGGGAAGTGATTTCATCGAAATTGTGCTGGACTTTGAGCATAATAAGCTTTTTCTGTCAAAATGCTAACACTTGCCTGTACAAACACTTTTCCTTTCTAAATCAGGCAAGCATATCATTTTGCTTGTCACAATGACTTATAAATCAAGAAGAGTGAAATCTTACAGAATTTCACTTCACTTAGGCTTTTGTTCCTACTGTAAATCAACAGTACTGAGAGAATAGAGCCTTATGATATGCATTTATACCACCTGTTTAACAAGGCATCTAAGTATGTATAAAATACTTTAATGCTGTAAGAAGGCCGTAAGGCACACAATAAAGAATATCAGTACCCAGAAATATTTTTTTAAGTCCACACTGTACAGAAGGAGGTTTAAAGTAGCTTTCTGCTACTTCTTTTTTAAAGCACATATGGATGCAAATACTAATTTTGACATGAAATCCATGCAGACAGGCACAGATTTCACTAAATCCCCATGCAGATAAGGTCTTCAGCCTCAGGTTGGTATCCTACAGGTAGTTGCTTCAGCAACAGAAAAGAATTTAAGACAGATCAGCAGATAAAAAAGTAACGTAAGAACCAGTTACCTGACACAGGTATTGATTTTAGCACAGATATAAATTTTTGAATGAGCTGTGAAAGAAATCTTCTCTCCCGATATGCTCTAAAAGGAGACATATGACAAAAGCATTAATAATCCTTAAATGCAGACTAGAAGTACATCATAGCTTTCACTAATACAGTTACCTGCTTTAAAATTTACATAATGATAGCAAGTTGTTTTGAAATATACCTAAACTGTTTAGGCGATAACTTTTCTCTACATACTTAGGCAGGCATATTAGCAGATTCTACATTTTTAGGCACAGAACCAATTAAAAACTGAAGCTTCTACTGAGTCAATGAGAAGAAATATGTCACTGCCTACATCTTACCACACTACAGCACAAAAGTATGGGAACATTTAAACTTTAGTGAGATAAACAAATTTATTCAAATACTTGCATAAGCTATTTGCTTAAGAGCTAAGCACTTGCTAAAGGTAATGAAAAAAATAGAAGTAACTACATAAATATTCTCTTATGGCTTTTGTCCTATAGCTCTAAGATTTTCTATCACAAATTCACCGACCAAACAAAATACCAGAGCTCTATAACAGTATTTTGCATAAAGACTACTGGAAAACAGAATAGTTTCCAGGAGACGACATACAATAATTCCTTATTTACCACCTTCATATACTTTTTTAAGAAATGTGTTTTCATTGAAACTGTTTATTTTCACTGAAACACAATGAGTGCATTTAGGCCTTTGGATTTAACAGGAAAAAGGTTTCTATTAACATACTGCATTCTTGACTCCTCATCCATTTTCTCATCATTTTTCTTTATTAGGTTCCAGAATTTTCTTAGTTTAGGTGTCTTTTTCAGCTCTTGTTCCAGACGTTTCTGAAATGTTAAAATGTTATACAGTCACCAAGAATCCTTGTTTTCATGAGAGATAAAAATACAATATGGTCTTCTTAATAAAGTAGAAAAATATATGTAACAAACAGAAAATAGCTGCTTCAGACCAATCTCAATAATTAACATTGTAAAACAAAAAATTAACACTGCTAAAGAGTCTAGCCACAGCTAGGTGTTAGCTCTGCTCCTCTGTCCCTGTGATCTCATGGCCCTTTCTACAAATTACAGCTTGAAGAAGCTACAAGCAACAAATTCTAGTTTTATGGAAAATTATGTAATTAATTAATAACGACAACTATATGGAAATTTTCAACAAACAATAAAGAAAATTTTACTAAGCACACAAAAAATTAATTCCATAGTAATTCAGGTAGCTTTAAATACTAAGACTTCCATCACAGTATTCCATAAGAAATCACTTTACAGGACTTGCACAATGCCTAGAAGATTTCTTTGCCAGTTTACACACTGTTATGCTTACAGGTTGTAGAGCCATCCACATCGGTAAGGAAATGAGTTGCTGCACCTGACCTCTGATCAAATCCACTTCCTGTTAGAAAGTCACAGACAGAAAATATATTTTTTAAAATTCTTATGTTTTCTGATGTGCCTGTCTAACAAAATACATCACTGTAGATTACCATCTGACAAAAATATATGTGGTGGTGTATTAGATTTCACAACTTCCCAACAGGAAACTGTACAACAGCCCTACCCAATAACACTTAAAACTGTTGATGACTTTTGCATTTTATGTTCTTTTCATGGATTCTGTCCCTTCAGCAGGGGTCTCATCTATGTAAGTATTTTTAGTATAGAAACTGATGAGAACTGATGTTTTTTCTTTAGGCATTTCTTGTTCTTGAACCAAATTTTCTTACTATGCTTTCTCTATTTATTTTTCTCTGTTCTTTCTCTCCTGAAGCCCTTAATTAATCATGTTTCCCCCACTTCATCTACACTTTTCACATTATCTGAAATAAGTAATTTTCTCTATTACTCCTTTAACTTCAACTGTTGTTTCACTTGTCCTCTCTCCAACTCTCCTTGTGATCTGGATCCACAAAACTTTTTTTTCATTCCTGAACTATTGAAAAGCTCCCATTAATATCTTAAATACGTTTTTATGGACAAATACTCTATTCTCAGTATTCTGAAACTTCACACTTCTGTGCTCCTTGCTTAAAATACTAGTCTGATTATCCTCTTCTGTATTTCACAAAGACATGCAGCTTCAAACAGCAGTATGCTTTTACAAGCATTTTTACTGACTTCCGTATCATGTTATACGAGAAAATGACTCTGCATGCAGGATTCCATACAGCCATTATCAAACTCTTGTTTAAAAATAAGATCTGTTGTATCATGGCTACTACCGAAAAATACTGCCTCAACAAACTATACACATAAGGCTCAGGATGATTACTGCCTCCTACAATCATTCTTAATTCCAAAAGCAAATCATACACGTTCTCAATTGTTTTATTTGCGAGACACAGTTTTGTTCTTTACTTGTACAGACCCCGATTTGGACAGATATATCCTGTGTGCAATGTAAGTAAAAGACAGTAGCAAGAGAGGTAAGAGTACTGTTTCATATAACAGATAATTTTAAATTTTTCTCCACACTTGCTAATTAGCATCTACAATTTTGTTTTTACCACAGAGAATACAACTTGGTCCAATGCTTTCTTAAAACTAACTCAGGAGAAGCGCAGACTGTGAAAAAACTACTTTTTCTCAATAGTTCTTGCAAATAATTTTGTACTATTTCCCAGCCAAACTAAAAAGTATAGTAGGAAGTAACTGCTTTTAAGTGTAAAGCACCTCTTCAAATATAAATACATAACTTTATAAGCATCATTTTAAATATGTCTGAATCTATGCCTTTAAATTACAGTAAGTGCCAATCGCCTAATTTGGAATCTCTTTTATGACCTTGTGTCAGAGTAAATGAAATGTGATGAGAGAGAAAAAGCAAGAGTCAAAAATAGGGGTAAAAGCCCTCTGTTACCATCTTCTTCCTTAAATAGGAATTTTGCTTCATCTGCCTCCTAGAAGAAATTGCTCAGACTGCTATTAACACAGAACAACATAAACACACTGGAAGTATTACAGTTACTTTTAACATACCAAGCTATTGAAGCAGTGATCAAGGAAAAGCAGCAGGACTGTCTGTTCATGCAGAGAGTATTCACTGTCATCTTCAACCAGTGATGCCTCCAGTATGCGTTTGAAAAAGAAGGGAAAGTGTTCTGGCTTTTTTTTGAATGTCTAAGAATAGAAGAGGAAGATGGCTGATTTTGAGTCAGGTTGATACAAATCATTTCAATCTCCATTGACATAACAGCTTAAATTCTATAAATCAATTTAAATCAGTAAAAGGTACGATTAGTTTTTCTCCTTCTCCTCTATTCTGACTCAGCAGCACAAACAAAAGAGACTAACGATATCCTCCTGACCAAGGATCTTCACACTACGGAAACGTTATTAGTGGGACTACAGCCTTCTGTATAGCCTAACACAGATGATGCACAGGTCAAACTGAATGAGAAGCAAAAGTGGAGTGGATTTTGTTGTGGTAACGTTCAACTAGTGATCACACAGAATATCTGTAAAGTGACATGGCTTAGAAAAGAATCGGTAAACTTTGGCCACAACTATGGCAAATGTTTAGTGATCTGTAAAAAGTGAGCAGGTAAAAAGTATTAGAGATTAATTACAGTTGAGGAATTCCAATTCAGCTATCCAAGTCTGAAAAAAGCAAACCAAGTAATTGTGGAGATTTTTTTTTTTTTTTAAACAAGAGCAGCCATGTACCAAATAACAAATTCAACTAAGCTGCTTAGAAAATAACATGCACAGTTAATTTGCATCTGTATGTATTCCAGAACAAAAAAAAGGCAGACATCATATGAGAAAGTTATTAATCTTTTGTGCTTTGCCAGCACTACTATTAGAGTAAGTGTGCTTTTAAATTAGTGCTTGCATAGCATTTCTAATTAGGCTCATGTTGTTGAAATAGCCTGTGAGAAGACTGTAGAAGTACTAAATAATTTCTAAACCTAGTATTACAAAAAACAGAATACACAGAAGCAGAATAAGAAACTATCTTAGTACAAAATTCACTGAAAGCTACAGAACCATATTCACAGGCTTTAGGCATGACACTACTGGATAATGTTAGACTTCCACTGGTGCCTTCCTCTACCAACAGATAAAACAATCCTTTTTTCAGTATCAAAGCAAGAACATCTCTGCAAATGCCCGACTTTTGTCAAGTGCCAAAAAAGCAAATGCTGATGGTGACATAAATGCATCACACAGCAGAACAAAGAACTCACGCACCAGAAGGAAAATCAGGTGATTTTTCATCCATCCATTGCTTTCCTCGAAAAGAACATACACTTTAAAACACCATAGGAGACACTCCAGCTAAGGTACCATTTACTTTTAACAGTACAACCTTAGCTACCTTCTGTCAGTATAAGTGAGCACACTGCAAAAGCTGCAACTTGCAGAGCAAAATCAATTCTAGCTGTAACTGAAATGGTTACCTCCCACGCAGGGACATTCTCTCTGAACTTCTCATTCACCATACAGCAGATTGACATTAAATATGCCTTACTGGACACCTCTGGAGAATAATTCATCCATAGGTAATTTTCAAGATACTGGCTGTGAAGAGACAAAGAATATTTCATTAGCTGCTGCCACCCACATAATCTGTCTGTCACCCAAAAGAACAGTTATCCATAGGGGTTTTCTCCTCCTCTCCTTAAAGCCATCTCTATAGTTAGTAATTCCTGAAGTTACTTCTCATCTAGGTGACTGCAGCAAAACTCGTAAGACTGAGTACCTGCTACAAAAGACAGATGCATTTCTTTTCAGAAAGACACTTTCACCAGAGGGTTTTCAAATGTAGCAAGTAGTCACAGCTGAACACAAACTCAGGAGATGAATTCATTATGATTTTCCAGAAGGAGAATAAAAAAAATAATTTCACTTGTCTAAAGAAAGTTGCATTCAGCACTCCTAGCATAAGATGCAAAGGACAACTATCGTAAAACTGGATTTGTACTATTAAATTCCTTTTCTTGTAAAAAATTAGGAATACTCGACAGAGATTTTATGCTTCTAATCATACAAAGGCAATAAAAATATTACATTGCAGTATGGCTAAAATAAAGCATTGCATATTAGGAGAGTGATTAAGCATTTTCAAGAAGGTGAAAAAAAAAAAATTATCTGACACGAAAAAATAGCAGCTTTCCAGCAATGAGTATTTCTTCTTCATTAAGATGGTATATTTCTCAAAGAACTCTTAAAATTAGCTCTTAGAGATGAGAGGCTATTTGGCCAAACAGCTACCTTCCTCCTTTAACTTCCTTTTAAAGCTACGCAGGACAGTTACTTCTGAGGAGGCAATCCCTAAATTCATCATACTCAACCGTGCACTTGCACTTTGTGCTACTTTAAAAACTGCCATCAAGAAGTGTAAACTTGTTTCTTCCTAAACAATATGTTCATTCCTTCCTTCCCCTCAATGCCTGCTCTAACATTCATTTCGCCCCCCAAAAATCAAATCAGTTTTATCTATTTACCTTTTTCCCCAATTTACTTTTCCAATGCATTACATTAAGCTACTTCGATAATTTCAGATACAACAAGTACCAGGGTTGGTGGTGAAAAAAGCCAGCGAGAACTTGTGTAACCCAGAGCAAAAGGCTCTGTAAGGGGGCAGACAGGGATTCACACTTTCTGGGAGCTCAGCCGTAATGGATCGCTTCGGACAGAATTGAGACAACTTCACACACATGTGCAAGATAAAATACATACAGAGTGTACCCTTAACAAGTTTGCTGACAACAAAAATGGGAACAACTGCCTGATCCACCAAAAGGCTGCTGCCATTCAACAAGACCTGGACAGGCTGGCTGTAAGGGGTCAGACAGGGATTCACACTTTCTGGGAGCTCAGCCGTAATGGATCGCTTCGGACAGAATTGAGACAACTTCACACACATGTGCAAGATAAAATACATACAGAGTGTACCCTTAACAAGTTTGCTGACAACAAAAATGGGAACAACTGCCTGATCCACCAAAAGGCTGCTGCCATTCAACAAGACCTGGACAGGCTGGAGATTTGGGTGGAGAGGAACCTAATGAAGTTCAATAAAGGCAAGCGTAGAGCCCTGCACCTAGGGAGGAATAACTCCCTGCGCCAGTACAGGTCAGGAGTTGACCTGCTGGAAAGCAGCTCTGTGGAGAAGGATCTGGGGAGTCCTGGTAGACAAGTTAATAATGTGCCCTTGTGGCCAAGAAGGCCAATGCTATCCTGAGGGGCATTAAGATGAGTGTGGCCCACAGGTCAAAGGAAGTTATCCTTCCCCTCTGCTCTGCCCTAGTGAGGCCCCATCTGGAGTACTGTGTCCAGTTCTGGTTTCCCCAGCTCAAAAAAGACAAGGCACTACTGGAGAGGCATCCAGTGGAGGGTCACAAAGATGATTAGGGGACCAGAGTATCTGTTTCATGAGGAAAGCCTGAGACCTGAGTCTGTTTATCCTGGAGAGAAAATTGAGAGGGGGTTTTATCAATGCTTAATAAGTACCTAATGGACAGGTGTCAAGTGGATGGGGCCAGACTCTTCAGTGGCGCTCTGTGACAGGACAAGGGGGCAATGGGCACAAACTGGAACACAGGAAGTTACATCTGAACGTGAGGAAAAACTTCTTTACTGTGAGGGCAACAAAGCACTGGAAGGAGGTCATCCAGGGAGGCTGTGGAATCTCCTTCTCTGGAGATGCTTCTGTGCAGCCTTTTCTTGGTGAATGTGCTTTAGCAGGGGGGTTGGACTACATAAAACTCCAGCGGTCCCTTCCAACCCCAATCATTCAGTGATTTTGTAACTTACAGGACAAATGGCAGTAGATGGGGCTATAGACCAGAAAGTACTACAGTTACACAACAGGCTGATAAAAGAATGTCCACAGAAAGGAATGTCATGGTATTGCTGGCATATAGATTCCAGAAGTCATGCTATCAGCATGCTATTTGCTAGCATCAAACTCCGCCTAAAATTTCATTGCAGTTAGCTTACCTGAATTCAAGAAGCATTATCTTTCTAATAGCAAACCTAAAAAGGAAAAAGTCATCAATTAACACAGGAAAGAAAGCCTCCCATAAACAGCTGCATGGGAAATGGCTCTATTTTCCCTTATTTTGTTACATAAGGAAACCTGCAGAAACATCCATAAATTATTTCTGCCCTCCCTATTTCCATGAAAGAGCAGTCACTTGCAACTGCTGTAATAAGGTGGAAGCTAAAGTTCATGCAGGTTCAATAAATAATTAAATTCACATTAAAAAAAAAAAGTATCTAGACCTCTTAAATATGAAGACACTGCTTCCAACAGCCTTGAAAACAAGAAATTGCTAAAAGCTGAAAGGGTCTTCTGGAAAACTACAACTATGTATTTAATAAGTTCACAATGGTATCTCTTCTTAGTAACTGGAAATGGAAGCCTGCTCTGATTCTGTATGGCATTCGTAGGTTATTTTCATAAAAGAGTCATAAGCAGAACTCTCTCTAGAGCTCAAATTTCCGCAGAAGAATTCCGAACAGCTATGATTGCAACTCTATCCCTATGATTGCAATCTTTCCTGTACAATTTCAACTCTTCTCTGTACGCACAGTTGTAGGAAGCAGTTTATCTTGAACTCTGTGTCCCCCATCTAACACTACCATACACTGGAAAGAGATGTGACCTTTACAAACCTGGAAAAAATACTCAGGGCAAAAGCAAAAAAGCAACAGGCAGCACCCTCCTCAAGTTATTTTTTTCTTTACACACCTTAGTGACAGAAGAAGGGATTGGCCTTCTAAAACCATCACAACAAAACCAACATAAAGCACAACAGAAAAACAGATTAAGGAACCAAACAATACGATGTCCAATCCATTTCAGGATTATGAGCTCATGAACTTTTTTTGCCATATTCAGATTTCTAAATAACAAAACGATTAAATGACTCAAATGCACTTGAGTCATTTACATCTGCTTTCAACATGGTAATGCATTTTAAAATATCCCATGAAACATATGTATTGAAGTGGTTTCTAACATTGCAATGACTGTAGATATATCAAAGAGGCTAGTGTACTTACTTTGACCTGACAATTTCTTTTGTATATACATCTTCAATAACCTATAGGAAGGAATATTTAAAAAAAGGGTTAAGAATTATATACTCTTCATAAAGTGATAAAAAATGCATTAAGATATCTTACACAAAGTTACTCCAAATTAGTTATTCTGCTTACTGCTATTTGATCAAAAATGTTTTAACAATTATGTCTCAGCTCTAAAGAGTCTAATAGCTTCATAGACATACATACATACAAAGAAAGTGAATCAACTTGGGCGAAAGCACACAGTGACAGAGAATGGATAGGACCTTCATTCACGTTATTCTGAAGGAATAGCCTTCAACTCACTGAGGTTTTTCTACATAAAATCAAACAAATACACAAGCCTTTGTATTGTTACTCTTTGGTTAACTGTTGAATTTAAAGAACAGTCTTCACAAGTCAAATCTGCCTCAACTCAGTCACCTGTTACCACTGTTTCTGCACTATCTGTTGCAACAGGCACACTCTGACATCACGAGAGAGATGCAATTCAGCACATTCTAATCCTAACAATCACAGGCAAATGCTATCACAAATACTACAAAGAAAGCAAGTAAACCAAGGTTGGAAAGGCAGATTTAGCCAAACACCCAAAAGGGAAAGAAAAATAACATTTAAGAACCCTGCACTACAGAAATCCAACACAAAACCTAACGCATCAAGCCAAAATTTTAACATTCAAAACACACACATCCACCAGAATAGTACTAAAGAAGCAGCTTTCACAAAGAAGTACACAACTCAGTAACACCCGTATCTTTCATCTTACTTTGATTTCTAAGAGCAGTTCCTCCTCAAACATCTTTTAATATCAAAAGAGAGGCTCAAAAGACTTTTACTCTCATAAGGTCTTGGGCAAAATAAACTGAACAAAGAAGTGTACAAAAAACTGCACTGCTATAGCTCACCTTCACAGCAATGCCTACATTTATAAACTACAAACACATTACAGACAATTTAAAATTGCAGTGCGTTAAGCAACTGTTGACCTTCCAAGTGGTCTCCTACACTCCTATATAAAATAACTGCCATGGGATGCTGGCACATCAGAAAAGAGATGAGCCTCACTCACTCAGCCCAACAGAATCCCAGTAGAAGTACTTACCTTTGAATCAAAAGACAATTTTTTCTTCACATGTGGAGCCCAGTATTTATTTGCTAACTGTACAGGGCAAAAATAAAATAAAGGTTAAATGTATATATTTTCAGCTGTATTGATACAGTGAGTCTATAATGCATCCCATCCTCAAACTTTATTTCACTACTTTCTTGCTTCATTTCGTCTTACAGTAACTACAGATAACAAAACTAAGTTTTCCAAAAACAATGCTTTTCAACCATTACAGGTTTTATGACTAAATCTTTTACAACAGAGATGTGACTGTAAATGTTTCATATTCATAGACTGCTATATAATAAAACCTTTTTTTTTTTAATTTAGGTTACTTCTAGCAAACCTCTCAAAAATACACCATAGAATCATAAAACCATCTGGTTGGAAAAGACCTCTCAGATCATTGAGTTCAACCGTACCTGTCCCCTTACTAAACCATGTCCCTAAGAAACTCATCAACTCGTTTTTTAAACATCTCCAGGGTTGGGGACTCCACCACCTCCCTGGGCAGCCTGGTCCAATCCCTGACCACCCTTTCAGTGAAGAAATTTTTCCTAATGTCTAGTCTAAACCTCCCCTGGCACAACTTGCAGCCATTTCCTCTTGTTCTATCGCTTGTCACTTGTGAGAAGAGACCAGCACCCACCCCGTCACAACCTCCTTTCAGGCAGTTCTAGACAGTGATGAGGTCTCCCCTCAGCCTCCTCTTCTTCAGGTTAAACTATCTTACAGGGACTGCAAACCCCAGATTGTAAATCATTACACTCCCATTGAGGGATTTCACAAAGAACTAGAGGCGACATAAAGGGTCTACAATTTCAAGGCTATTCACTGAAGCCAGCACCTCACCAAAACTCCTGAGTTATGACAGCGAGAGCTTCCAAACCATCTTTATTCAAACTTCTTTACGATGTACAAGAGGAGAGGAAGCTGTTTTCCATCACACACAAAAAAAGGAACATTTGCATAAATCCACTAAAAATGTGCAGCTACAAGAAACTCTCAACAACTTGTCATGTCCTGTAACAAGCCTGATTTAGTTTGGAGTGCTGCTATTACAGATTGCTCTAGTCTGGACAGGCTGGTGGTGTGTACCCTTTGTGAGACCCTACCTGGACTATTGTGTCCAGTTCTAGAATCCCCAACATAAGGTTATGGAACTTGGAAAAGGTCCAGAGGAGGGCCATGAGATGATTAGAGGGCTGGAGCACCTCTGCTATGAGGACAGGCTGAGAGAGCTGGGGTTGTTCAGCCTGGAGAAGAGAAGGCTCTGAGGAGACCTTATAGTGGCCTTTCAGCACCTGAATGGGGTCTACAAGAAAGCTGGAGAGGGACTTTACTTTTTACGAGGGCAAGTAGTGATAGGACAATGGAGAACGGCTGTACATTGTAAGGGGGAAGATTTAACTTAGCCATTAAGAAAAAATTCTTCACAATGAGGGTGGTGAGGCACTGGCAGAGGTTGCCCAGGGAAGCTGTGGATGCCCCCTCCCTGAAGGTGTTCAAGCCAGGCTGGATGGGCCCCTGAGCAGCCTGGGCTGGTGGGGGATGTCCCTGCCCATGGCACGGGGGTGGTACTGGATGATCTTTAAGGTCCCTTCCAACTCAAACCATTCCATCACTCCATGATTCCATGCTATGTACCCCAGACGCCCGATCTCTCTTCACTCGGGACAGAGCGAGACCCTTTCCCCAGCACCCGCAGAATGCAAAGATGATTTAAACCCGAGGCGCCGTCGCTGCCGGAACGGCCCTTCCAGCTCCGGCTGCTGCCGCAGGAGACACCGCCCGGGGCCGCTCCCCGTCGGCCCTACCTGGGTCACGTACTCCGCGTTGATCTGCGACACGGTGGGCGCCACGATCTTCTTCGGCGGAGCTGAGGCCGTCGGCGCCGCCATGGCGGTGGCAGAGGAAGCCGCCGCTCTCGGAAGCGGCCGCCAGGCACGGAAACACGGAGAGGGAGCGCCAGCGGGCGAGGCGCGCTAGAGCGGCCGCGGGGAGGGAGCGGCGCGGCTCCGCCCCCTGCCGAACTCCCCCGGCACTGCCGCGCGGCAGCTCCCATCCTCACCCTGCAGGCGCTCGATGAACCTGCCGGGCGCGACCCCTTCTGGTTTGTTTGTCACCTACAGCAAAGCCTTCAGTCCACCTGGGGTGGAAACGGCCCGCTCGTACTAGCGGGATCTGAGCGTGGCCTCACCGCTTCTTCGCAAGAGGAGGAGAAGGGGCAGGCGCTGATCTCTTCTCTCTGGTGACCAATGGCAGGACCCAAGGGAATGGCAGAAAGATGCACCAGGGGAGCTTTTGATTAGTTATTAGGAAAAAGTTCTTAAACCAGAGGGTGGTGGAGCACTGGAACAGCTCCCCAGGGAAGCAGACACTGCACCAAGCCTGACAACATTCAAGAAGCATTTGGACAATGCCCTCAGACACACGGTGTGTATGTTGGTACAGGAGTTGGACTCGATGGTCCTGGTGGGTCCCTTGCAATTCAGGTCGTTCTGTGCTTCTGTGTACTTACCCTTGTAACGGGGGAAATCTGTGAAGGGCAGGAGAGGAACAGGGGAGAGGGAAAAATCACATGGCTTACAGATGCCAGCAGTCTGCTGATGGTTTGGAAGGGTTTGCAATTAATTTATTCTATTTGTTAAACAAATCAGTTAAAGAGGAAACCAGCATACTCCCCAGAGACACAGCGGGTGCTTCCTCTGTCGCAGTGCTTCGTCACAGTGCTCTCTCTGTTGCGGTGCTCTGTAGCTCCAGCACCTGCTGCTTGACAACTTCAAACCTGCCGGTAGGCACCACTGAGGCCTGGCAGAATGTGACCTCCTGTTTTCATATCAAGATGATCTCCATTTCATTTCTTCAAGCAGAAGTTGAATTAAATATTCCTTCTGAATTAGAATGTGCAATGGGAATTGAAAGAGTAATGACAGCACCCTCAATGGGATCAGATAATGGCTGCAGTCAAGTAAATATGCGTACTGCGTGCTTTTGCTTTAAAAGATCCAGCAAATTTAAGCTTTCAATATGAAAACTGGTAAAATACAATAGTCACAAAAGTACCAGTAACAAATACTGTAAATAACAAGGACTGAGCGTTATCTTGTCTAATGACCGAAACCTTCAGAGAAGTCTGTATTTGATAGCAAATACGCAAATGCAAAGCAGTTAAAATACACCTAAAACACTGTACCCCAATCTGACACTGAAATTGTGAATACAAATCAGCATGTTAAGATGCTTCAGTTTAAATTACTCAACCTACATGTTGCAGCTTCAAGATTGACTTAGGCTTATCAAAATCTATGCAAATGTAACTACCCATTTTGGCGTCTGCCCCTTCTCCATTACTTGGAACAACTCCTAGCACTTGCACTCGTAGAGAGGTATGGAAAATACAAGTAAAATTTGCCTAAGCTCTGAGACAGCTGTCGACCTATTTTAGTATGCTGCTTCACCTTAGCTGAGAACACTTCCTACCTACAGTGCCCTCTCCAATTAGGATTTGACTGCCTCAGAAATCAACATGCATAGCTTAATGTTTTCATCTATCAGAACAAGTAGAAATGTCACAGCTTGCCAGTTTGCCCCCCCCCCCCAAAAAAAGAGTACTTTTACTATCCAGAAGTAGACTAGAGGGATAAACAGCGAGAAGGGACTATTAAAGCTACAGATCAGTAATGAAAAAGGACAAAGGAATATAAGTTCATTACCTAAAAATATAGGCTGAAAATAGGAAAGCTTCTTAAATTGACTTTCACATGGGAGCCGAAAGTTTGAATTGTGTTTAAGACAGACCATGGGACACTTAGGAGAGGCAAAGATGATTTCTTGTGGTCAGAGGTGACAGTAATTGATGACCTTAGATTTCTTTCCTAATCACATACTCAAGTGTTACCCACAAGGAGATATTTTTCTGGAATAATTTCTATGCCAGAAACTAGTCAGGCAAATAGATTTTGGACTTGGTAAATTTTTGAGAACAGCCTGACTAAGGCTAACTTAAATGTTCACTGCTCACAATACATTATCAGACATGTGTCAAACCCCCAAAATTTCCATATGGTATCAAAGCTATGAAAGTTCATGGAGGAATCCCTGTTTACTTAACTTTTGGTATTTGGGTGCCCCAGTGCAAGAGGTTAGTTTTATTAAACCTCTCTACAGCCAATGCGGTGACAGAGGGCAAATCAGAACTAATTTAAGTGCTCTGACTCGTTTTCTGAAGGAGCTTCTGATACTAGAAACTAATATTAAGTGCCTAATGTTAGGCAATATGATTACATCCCTCAGTGGCAATGTCAAATAAAGTGATAAAAATCTCCACACAACATTTAATGACACATTAATTATTTCTGTGTAAGGAAGGGGTATGTTTAGTTCAAGTGCTATGACAGTAGGACTAAAAATGAATAGCAGAAGTATAAATTAGTGCATTGGCAAAAACACCACTTTCAAGCCTCAAGAGTAGCTGAATCTTTACAGAGGAGTTGTGGTCACACCAGGCATAATGACACACAGTGTGACACCTATCTGCGACTCTCACCCCACCTCATAACTCTCTATCATCTCCTCTCTTGAATGTGAAGCTCTATTCCCCCCAGACACCTCTGCTACTTTCCACCCCAAACTGCTTTGTAGTCAGGGGATAACAAAAATTCTGCACCTATTGTCCTCACAGCCTTTTGTGAAGTTCTCCATCTTCTCTGCTCATTGACTTAACACATCAAGAAAATCAAATATTCTTTCTCTTCAAAAATCTGTTAATTCATTCCTGAAGACATGTATTATTTAAGAAGTCACACGTCTGAGCAGATGCAGTTTTCAAGCCTATTACTCATTTCTAGGCTGCATACAATCTTGGTTGATTTATATTCAATGCTGCTTTCTTGCTTAATTAGCTCTTCTTGTTCTGGACGCTTGCCCTTCTATATTATTGCATCCAGTAAAAATACACTTTTATCCTCTTCTATGTAAACTATATAAGCCAAGGTCATCAATAAGCTGGCAATTGCTTTTATCTCAATGACACCCTCCCGAATATAGTAACAGCGGGTCGTGAAGTACCTAATGATAATCAGCAGGGGTGATTCTGTGTTTTGTCCTCTCTGCCTTTTATACTATTTTAGGTTCTACCTAGTATCACAGAAATGATTAATTTCTAGGAATGAAAATGCCAAACAATTAATCTATACGGATTTCTAATATAAATTCATTTTAAGGTTTGTTATTGTTTTAGGGTCTTGAGTGAGACATGACCAGCATGACTAGATTCAGCAGCTATATGCTTGTAATATAAAGGTTGTTACACTTTTTACTGTTTCTCTTTCACACAAATGAAGAGATTTCTCCTTTGAATCCTTATCTTTCAGCTGCTGAGACATAAACAAACCCTGCACTGAGAGATGCAGACTCAGTATGCGTACTATGTTGCACCTATGTAAACTCCAATGGGAAATCTTTGTTACAAAGCAGTTAACAAATACCAGCACTGCACTAGGTTGCAAAATAGCATTACCTTACCTATTCTCCCCATCAGGCTTTCACTCCTTTCTACTTATGTTGAATATTCTCAGTGTTTTTTGGACCTGTGGTACAAAACTTAGAAGTGAAGGGAACTCTACACTACTTTTTTCAACAGTGAGCTGTGATTGTTCTGACAGTAATGTTGTGTATGCAGAAAGTCAAAAATGTGTAAGTCCTAGAGCATGATGGCTGAATTGTGCTTTCTCTGCACGACTTAATTGTGTTGAGGTGATCCAGGTGATTAATAGAACTGTGCTTCTCAGGATGGAGGTCTAGGTATCTGGGCTGCATCTCATTGCTATATAGCAATTTGTTATCTGGCCTAATACAATTGCATTATACTAAATGCATAAGTTTAGTTTTGGGGAAATACGTAACTGCACACTGGATACCTTAATTTAGGGCAGATGAATCCCAGCCCAGTGACATTAAGCTATATGTTGGGTAGGGTTGCTGTGAAGCAAGGCTGTAAAGCTTAGGAGACTGCATCTCTTTAAAATCAGCTTTTATCTCTAGCTTGTTGTCTTTTACACATAAACACAAGGTTTTTTGGAGAGGCATCTCTTTGAAAAGCTCTGAAACAGAAAGCTCCAAACACGAGATTTTCAAGACTCCCTGTGTTTATGTTCAAACTTGCACATAGAGCTTTCCTTCTAAGAAAAGGAGTCAAGTGACTATGCATGTGCAGCATTTTGAATATTACTTGCAAAGTTATATGAAATAATTCTTTGAAAGAGACGAGGGGATGAATGGCACAGAATTGTAATAATACATATATTATTCAAAGACCAGAGACCTCCTGTGTCTCTTACCTGTTGCAATGATAGAAGAAACATGGATTTAACCTGTGTTCAGGTAAATACAATTTGGAAAAGCTTCTCAAAAAAGATCAGAGGAATCTTTCAACATGTAAACATCTTAGGCACAATGACAGAGGTTATTCCTTTTATAATTTATCCTTCATAGCTGTTACTAATAATATTCACATGAACTAAATGTTCAGCCTGTTCATTATGTTTTTCATTCAATCACATCACATTGCTTTTACTATTTTATTTATGTGCATTCTTCTAGTCCAAGAGTTTGTCACTATGTTCATCTCATTAAATATGGGTACTCACTCAGTAAATATGCGTACTTCTAAAAATGATGTCTCAGTTCAGTAACAGATGCTTCTTAAAATATTTAGAATTTTAAAGTGTAAAGAAGCCGTCAGTAGTATTCTGATTTGTGTATAAATATTTATTTAGCACACGTTCTGGCCAATGTACTGCCCTTGATTTTCGTGCAAAACTTACAGTAACTTCAAGGGAAATTCTGAGCTCATGACTAGAGGAAAATATGGTTTATTCAGCAACCCAGCTGCTTTTATATCCCAGAATAGCAAGCAGTGCCTCTAGTGAAGAAGGTGGGGAAATACGGGAGTTTGTGTCATTCTTAGCTTTCTGTTGTTGGGCACACACATTTGGGTAACAGCTCAAGTGAGAGCAGACTCTGGGCTATTCTAATTCTCTTCAGAGACATTTAGCTAGGTTCTTACCAACTGAATCAGAACAGTGGTATGAACATAAAAGACCAATGGCCAGTAAAGCTCTAGAAATATTTGCTAGAAATCTTGCAAGAGGTTGTAATGGGATAAAATTTCTATGGGGGAAAAAAAAGTGAGATAAATCTGTTTGATGGAGGAACATGAGGCCTTTGTCACTGAAATGAGATTCTAAGGCAAATAATTTCCTTTCTGCTAGTGCTAACATGATAAATGTTATGGAAAGTTGAGTCTATTTGCAGAAACATTGTAAAAGTAGATTCTTCATCACATATCCTTTCTCACGATATAGAAAAAAATACAGATCACAGACAAAACAGAAGGATATCTAACATGCAGCATAAAACCTCATCAAGAGAACAATTCTACGATGCTGAGAGCTAGCCTCAGTCTCTTAAAAGCTTTCATTCCTGCTTTTCTCCATATTTTCTAGGCTTCTAGTGGACATTTCCAGTATTCTGTAAGGATTTAAGAGTGGATAAATTTGCAATAAAACAGAATACCTACTGAAAACAGCAACATTCACACTGGTGCAATATTGAAAAATAATTTATTAATTTTTAATAATGTCTTTTACTGAAAAAGCCTTCTACTATGATATAAATTAAAATATTACACATATAGTTTTTGCTTATTGGCAAATGGACATATTTCCTCTAACTGCTTTAGCATGAGACATGCTATTTGATGCCTGATGGAATTCTTACAAAGCTATTCTCACTACCCGAGTACCTGCTATTATTAAGACCCAGAGTATAAAATACAAGACAAAGTTCACTTACAGCAAATGAGGTTGCCAAGATACTAATCCAAGGTTGCTCTCAATGTCATGAAAAAATCATAACATGTTTTGATATTGAAATTTATCCTCAAATTGACTAAGACACTTGAGGTGTCTAGATGTCTTAGCAGATTTCTACTCAGTTTAGTAGGACTGGATTGTCACTAACAGGAATCTCTCTGCTCGGCTGTACTTCCAGGATCCTCTTAGAATCAAAATAAAGTAGGAATTGAGGAAATCATCCGAGTTTCTATAGCTCAGCAAGCTACTTTTGCAAACATACTAAGAATTACAATTTATACTCTATAAAAAATGCACAAATAAAAGAATTCAAATTTGCATACCAGGAGGATAGTGTTTTTCTTGATGTCAACAGAAATTAAGTGCAGTACATTGGTAGCACAAAAGGGAGACACTATACGTAATTGATTCCTTTAGCTTAGGAATAGAATTTTACTTTTTTTATGTAGCAGTGGCCACATAATTCCCTATATTCCCTTTCCTCATGATGTCAGCAAGGCACATTCCAGTGCCTGTTGGGTGAAGTAGCCATAGGCAAAGCTGGATAGCCAGCACCCTTTGCTCTTATTACCCTATATGCCCAGACTTGCAGCAGAGAATGACAGGCCACAGTATACATCACAGCTGGTCAGCTTCTCACATGCTCAGGCACCATTTTGCATGCCATGGTAGCACAGTGCAACAACCAGCTCCGTGACTCTCTGTAAGTCACATATGGGGTTTCACAGATCCATACAAACTAGGTCCAGGGACACTGAAGGGATTCCAGTGAAGAGGAAAAATTTTGGCTACATACCCAAACTATGTCTGGTATATAGCAGAATCAAGTCACACATCAGCGTATCCAGCAAGCAGACAAGAACTGAAATAGCAGAGTACACAGGTAACACAGCATTCAAAGACTTGTGATAACTCAGTGCAGACAAACAGACAATATCAGAACAGCAGTTTCTGAACAAAAAAATGAACAATTCTACTTGTGAGTGATTTTGTTGGCATAAGGCTGACTTCTTCACTTAGACTTTGAAGATTCACTTTTTTAACAGATGTGAAAAAAGATAGTTTAAAAAGCTGCCCGACAGAAGTAGTGATTATATGAAGTGTAACTAATTTGCTCGACCTGGAGAAAATAAGGCATATGAGAGCACAGAGAAGTCACTTCTGCAATTTCATTTTTCCTTATGGTAACTGCCTCTCAGACAAATCTCATCTATAGCCATCAGACCATAAAACCAGGCTATTATGTTAAAACTTGCACTTCAAAAATCCACAAAACCTTGTGCTAGGAATATGAACCGTGACCCCTTTAGTTATTTAGGCGATCTATGCATTTTCAACGTTATTTCAAGGGGTCATTAGAAGGACTGAATCCATAGTCTTTATTGATTTAAGAGTCATCTAAGTGTTACTCAAGTGAGCTACTGTTGCAAGATTATGACTTTCAGAGTTTTACAGTTATACCAGAAGGCAGCCAGGAAGATGAAATGTTAGATCCAGCATCTCAATGTGAAGCCTAAGTTCTCATTAACTTCAATTAAGTTTCTTTTGTTTGTATCTCGCATTTGCCTTTCTAACTTCTTGTTGGCTCTGGATATAGTAACAAGAACAGATCACAAACAAGCGAGAAACCAAACACTCAAGTGAGAAGCAGCTAAAAAAGCGATTAAACTGTTTTTCAATGGTTTATGAAGGCTTTTCCCCCCGTTTTTAAAATTTTCCTTATACATGTGTAGGAATACATATATATATATATTTGCAAGTTTGGGTTTCCTGCAAACACTCCAAAAATAGCACAGCAATGAAAACCATGGACATTTTAAAGCTACCCATAGCAACATTTCCTACAGAGCAAAAGGACAATGTGATGTTAGTACTGCAGTTCCAGTGAATTTAGTATTGCATACTTTATTAGTCTTAAAACCCCTTTTACCTTTTCCTTCTTGTTTTAAAATATTTCTTCTTTCTACATCAAAGCTGAATCCATGCAGTTTGAGAAGTTTTCTTGGGTGGCGTTTATTATTAACACAGGAAGACACACTGACTTTGTGTTCACAATATGCTTCAATTCTGCACATAGTCTGCATGGATTTAGGAGGGGCAGGTCCTGCCTGACCAACCTGATCTCCTTTTACGACCGTGTGACTCACCTGGTGGAGGAGATGAAGGCTGTGGATGTAGCATACCTGGACTTCAGCAAGGCCTTTGACACTGTCTCCCACAGCAGACGCCTGGAGAAGATGGCAGCCCGTGGCTTGGATGGGAACGCTCTGTGCTGGATTAGGAACTGGTTGGATGGTCGAGCACAGAGAGTGATAATGACCGGTGTCACATCCTGTTGGCGGCTGGTCACTAGTGGGGTCGCCCAGGGATCAGTGTTGGGTCCGGTCCTGCTTAATACCTTTATTGATGGTCTGCATGAGGGGATCGAGTCCATCATTAGCAAGTTTGCAGATGACACCAAGCTGGGAGGAAGTGTTGATCTGCTGGAGGGTAGGAGGGCCCTACAGAGGGACCTTGACAGACTGGAGAGATGGGCTGTTTCCAGTAGCGTGAGGTTTAACAAGTCCAAATGCCGGGTTCTGCACTTTGGACACAACAACCCTATGCAGAGCTCTAGGCTGGGGACAGAGTGGCTGGAGAGCAGTCAGGNAGGTGTTGGGCCATAGGTTGGACTCTATGATCTCAAAGATCTCTTCCAACCTTACAATACTGTGATACTGTGATCCCCTTACACTTGGCACGGGTCAGGCCACACCTTGAATACTGTGTCCAGTTCTGGGCCCCTCAGTTTAAGAAAGAAGTTGAGATACTGGAGTGTGTCCAGAGGAGAGCAACAAGGATAGTGAAGGGGCTGGAGCACAAGGCCTATAAGGAGCGACTGAGGGAGCTGGGGTTGTTTAGCCTGGAGAAGAGGAGGCTCAGGGGAGACCTCATTGCTCTCTAAAACTACCTAAAAGGAGGTTGTAGTCAGGCAGGGGTTGGTCTCTCTTGCAACTGGTGACAGTAGAAGAGGACATGGTATCAAGCTTCATTGTGGAAGTTTAGGCTCGATATTAGGAAAAAAATCTTCACTGAAAGGGTGATTGGCCATTGGAATGCGCTGCTAGGGGAGGTGGTAGAGTCACTATCCCTGGAGGTATTTAAAGAGAGATTGGATGAGCCACTCAGTGCCATGGTTTAGATGATGAGTAGGTGTTGTGTTGGGTCATAGGCTGGACTCTATGATCTCAAAGGTCTTATCCACTACTTCCGTACTGTGAGCCATTATTACTATTAGCCATCATCTCATTCTAGCAAAACCACAAGCAATGTCTCTGCCACCAAAGATACTTCAAACATTGAAGGCTTGAACTTTGCCACTTGCCTTGAAGCATTATGAAAAAAGAGCAACATACTAATGAACAACATCAAGTGTTACTGTTAACACTGGGAAAACCATTGTAGTTCAAATTCTCCAAGGTACTTGGAGAATTTTACTGTTACTCTCAAAAGACTCCTAGAAATTGCTTTGCCTCTTTCTGGCTAGTTTATGCCTAAATGCCCCTAAAATCATGAATTGGTAATGACAAAAAACTTTTCATAATGAGGTAGATAGCCAGATAAACAAAGTGGCCCTTAACCGCCATTCTGAAATCCCACGGAGCCCAAACGTATTAGTTTCCAAATTAATCACAGTAACACTTCCCACAAGTTTATTCATCCCAAATTCCCCACATTTTATTCAAATTGATACTTTCAAAAGATACCAACTTTAGTGTTCTCTGAATATTACTCTCAAACTAGCACTTTTAAAAATGTCTGTGACTCCTTAAAGATCTAATTAGCTTTAAACATATTTCTATAACAAAAATACCTGAAACAAAGTCTATTATTCTATCATGCAAAATTAGTTATTTTCATATGTAGCCACATTTTTCTGCATAATAAATGTTATATAGTTTCAAAGCTCTGGTTCGCACATAAAGTATACAATAAAAGTACAATATAAATAAAATAGTTTATTACAAGCATTTTAAAAGAGTTCTACAATACACATTCAAAACATTTTATACACTATTCTGTCTTTCGATATGAAACAATTTCATAGGGAGAAAAAAAATCGCAATCTGCAATTATTAACATATCAAATTCATCTGTTGTACAAAAATCATAGTAACTGCAGACTGTTTATGGGTATCTTTCCTGTTTTAATCTCTCTGAAAATGGGAAAGAATAATGCGTATTGAAATAAAATCAGAACTCCCTTCACCTTTCACTTCATTTATACCCAATACTATAAAACTCATGCCACAGCAAAACCTAGATATTAAAAATATTAAAAACAAAAAAAACCCCAAACCAGCTTACTTAGAGATCTATTTAAATAGTGAAAAGAATGCCATGTACCTTACAGATAATTTAGAAATAGCATTAAAAGCTTCAGGTTTCATCTATTCATAAGTTGCATAGCAAAGGAAATAACCTAAAAGGTAGTTTTTGCAGAGAAAAAAAAAGAAAAGAAAAAACCTTCATTCTTGTCCATAATGAACAAAGGTGCACTTACACTTTTAGCCAGCCCGACAGGCACAATGGGCAAAGCTCTCTACTTACCAGAAAGTATAAATACAGATCCCATTAATACAAAATCGGAATTATTTAATTTGAGCTAAAAGCCATTTTCAGTCTCTTATATTTAATGTAATGAGAACATGAATTCCTGACAAAACTGCTCATCTGAGTTATTATCACATCTTAGAGAACATTTCTTTTACTGGTGCAATATGTACACTAAAAGGAAAGGCGACTGGAACAGATAGTAAGGCCATTTGTAATATTAATGATAATTTCTTGTCTTCTCTTGCAGGAAAAACGTTCACTTTTGTATGAATTGGCCAAAAAAAGCTAGAAAATGCAAGGGATATACAAAGAAGTGAAGCTAATGAAGTAGTGAAATGGATTAATTGATTATAAACCCTGCTATTTTAGCATTGTCTACGTTTATCATAGAAATGGTAAAGATCTAATTCCTCATCCACAGATCTCCAAGCACATTACAAAGTCGGTAATTCTTTCTATTATCTGTCCTATAATGTCACATTAACATGTTTTCTATTAAACTTTTTCCTTTCTCCACTTTCTTTTTTGTGCCTTTTGTCTAAAAATAACCACTTTTTAAAGTATGAAATAAATAGACCAAGTGTTTGTTTGCAACGTATAGGGAGCCAGAAAAAAGTAAAAAGACCATTTTTTCTGTATTCTGGAAAGTATCTTTAAAAAAGTATCTTTACTTTTCTGATAATTATCACTGGACAACATAATGACATAAAATACTATACAGGAAAAAGTATAGTTTTTAAATATTCAATTCATGTAGCACTGCAGATTGCTTAAACACTATTAACACAGTAAGAATGTGCATATATAAACTAATTTACAGAAAGAAATGCAAAGTGTTTGGTCTAACATAAGCCTTTTAATAATTATGCAACCAAAACTTTTAATATATAATTTCATAGGCCATTATCCAGTTTTGATAAAAACAATATATTTTCTGGTTGATGCTCAGTAGAACTCAGTTTTAAGCTCTCTTTAAAGTGAATAAGGTGATGTCTTTTCAAATGCGGGGCTTGTCTGAAATTTTTGCCACAAACCGAACATTCAAATGGCTTCTGTCCAGCATGCATAAGGTAATGCCTTTCAAGCTTAGAAGGTGATTTAAAACTTTTAAAGCAGATACTGCATTGATACAATTTAACAACTTCATGTTTATCAGTGCCTTCAGAAAAATCCTGCCAATAGCTGTAACAGTTTTGCTCCGTTTCCAACAATTTACTACACAAATATGGCTGTGTGTTTCTACTGCTGGTGTCATGAACAAAGTCCCCTGACTCAATTTCAACTTTGATTTCAGCTGCTTGGTTTGACTGAATCATCTCAAATTCTTGAAAGCCAGATGCCTGTGAAGGTGTTTGAGAATAACCCGAAAAACCCACAGGCTGAGAAGACTTAAATTCAACGTGATCTCCCTGAGGACTGAAAAGTTTATTCAGGTTTTCAAATTCCACCTGGCAAATGGGGCTTTTATAGGGTCTCTTTTCAGTATGGGTGAGCTGATGTCTTTTTAAGTGAGCTGCCTGTCTAAATGTCTTCCCACAAACATTACAGCCAAAGGGCTTCTGTCCCGTGTGTGTAAGATAATGTCTTTGAAGTTTGGATGAAGACGGAAAGATTTTTTCACATCTGTCACATTTACGCACTTTGTGTCTGTTATGTAGATTTTTAGCAGAAGCAGAAAAAGCACAGTGAAGTACTTCTGGATTATCAAAGAAACCATCATCTGATGAACCATGAATAGCATCATCTTCATTATGCAGTGAATCACTGATGTTTAACATGCTTTTACCAGTAAGCACACCTTTTAAATTAATTCCAGAGTTGTGAGGTTGCAGGTGCTCTTGCCAAGGTAATGGCACAGCAAACGTTCTTTTCATCCGATTACTAAGAGTCTTGTGCCTGTCAAGCTGGCTGTGGCAATCTCTGAAAGGTTTACTGGAAGCATGCTGATTAGAACGCTGATCTCTAGCTGCAACCAGGTCAGGGCTTTTAAAGTGACCTGATTTTATTTTTTTTCTGTCAGTCAGAGAAAAATCTGTTGCCTTTCCTCCAGAACGCTTCAGCTTCCCCAGAATCTTGTTTTTCATGCTGATGGTGTGGCTGCATGCTGTCGCAGCATTATTCAAACTTTTGCGATCTCTCAAAGAACACTTGTGTAAATTTAGAATGTGCTCCGTTTCAAAACACTGCTCACATGCTGGGCATTGAAAGGGTACAATATAAATGGAGTGAACATCATGTGGGTCATTCTCCTGTGACTTATAAGCATCAGCATTATCAAAACTATCCCTCTTTCCTTCCAACAGATTCTGTGGTCTGGGATATTTAAGAGTTTTTGCTTTATATAAAATATTGGGGAAAGTCTTATTCCTGGCATGGAGCTGTTTGTGCTTCATGAGTTTGCTCTGTATTTTAAATCCCTTCTGACAAAAGCAGCACTGAAAAGGCCTTTCTTCTGTGTGTGTGAGCTGATGGATTTTCAAGTGTGTTGACTGTCTGAAAGATTTGCCACATGAAGAACACTTAAAAGGCTTCTGGCCAGTGTGAATAAGGAAGTGTCTTTCTAGCTTAGATCTTGATGGAAATGTCTTGTTACACGATTCACAAGTGTGAGTTTTCCTTCTCCTTCTGGCACCACGTAGATGATCTGCCTTCAGGCACTGATGCAGCATCCACTTCTCTTCAGTTGTAAAATATTTCCAGCATGTAGAACATTGAAATATGCCGTAAGTGACTCTATCTTGCTCAAAATTCACAGAGTTTTCCGCTTGCTTGGTATCATTCTGATAATTTTCATTATGAAGCTGCTGATGCTTTAAGAAAGTCAACAGGTTTTTGAAGTTTCTATGACAAACAATACACTTATAAGGCAGATTATGGGTTAACTGATGCCTCTCCAGGTGGACTAGCTGCCTGAATGTTTTATGGCATACATGACATTCAAATGGCTTTTGGCCAGTATGTATCAGATAATGCCTGGCTAATTTTGATGGAGTTTCGAACTGTTTATAACAAATATCACAAATATATGGCTTTTTCTTGGGTATCCTGTCACCTGGTACACACTGCTGAACTTTTAACATTTTTAAAAGCAATTACACCTCGCCTACTTTAGTTTCTTCAGATTGGTTATTTCAAGTGAAATCATCAATTGCACATTAGGATGGAAGACTGTAGAAGCATCAAATTTTCTTAGGAGAGGTATTCTTAAATCCCACAGGTCCTTAAAATAAGAAAGAGAGTATTATTTTAGCCTATATTAATAAATAATTGCCTAAGTCTGCCTCATTTCCTATGCAAGAGACCAAAAGCATCTAGATTACAATACTTGTGATTTAACTTAGTTTAAAATGCTTTCCTCATAACACAGTAGTCACTTGTTATGTTACCTGATACAGAAAACTACTTTTCAGAAGAAACAAGCAAGTTGAAGTCATCTGTGCTGTAACAAAAATATTGTTTAGTCCTGCAAATAACTTCCAAATAACTTCCAAAGAATATAGTTTGGCTACATTATATTTAGTTTATATACAAATAAAGAATATTCTTTTAAGAAATCCACAAGAAACTTACTGTAATAAATTTCTCCCCGACAGCCGTAATTCTAACTCTTAGAATACTTATGAAGATGAGAGAAATAAAGAAAAACTAGTGATGCCTGGGCTTCAGAAATTAAAATTAAATAAATGCAGTGAAAAGTAAAAATTAATAATACATTGAAACTAAGTACAAAGTTACTATTTATATTTCTGCATCTTATCAACTGTATCCAGAAAAAACAGTAGTACAATAATTTTTACTTTATCTCAAAATGGCAAATACCAGAATCAGTCAGGAACAACCACACACTAACTGTAAACTATAACCACAAAAAGGATAACCCCCAAACTCAAGGATAAACACAGGCTAGAACATCAGAGTTGTGAAATTTAACCATGAGTATAACTCTGAAGTCGTCATAAATATATAATTCACCATAATGAATATTTTAGTCTAAGCCAAGATCATACCATAGTCAGTTTTAATTTTCCTTGAATTTTCAACTGACAAAACACATTTGGGCAAACTACTGTGTCTCAGTTAAGGCATAGTGACTTACAAACAAGAAACAATAACTTTGTAAGTACCTGAGTGCATGAAAAATTATCAAAACATTCACAGGAACAGCTAGAAACTATCTCAAGTAACCACATAGTCCAAGCCTTCCACTGTGAAACCAACTCATGTCTAGACTGCCTTCAAAGTGGTCTTCTACTGAAGGATGCTCCTTAATCTCAGCAGGAGTTCCCACTCCAGTGTACCACCCACTTATCAAACTTCTCCTTGCCCCCATTGGTTTACCTCTTTACTACAAAGATATTGTCATCTTTCCCCCTGTGAACCTGGAAAATAACTAAAAAATGTTCTCTTCCACAAATTTATATATTCAAAATCTTTTATCTCCTCTTTTTTTTTTTAGGAAAAATTGGTTTTCCCAAGTGTTCTTTTAGGTCCACCTTAAAAAAAAAAATTAAAAAAAAAAGGAAGAAAAAACCCCAGAACTAATTGGTATTTTTAATCTTCTGTGTACTAACTTCAAGTGGTCACATCCTTCCTAAATTGCAGCATCTAAGACAGATTAAGTATTTCAGTTGACAAGAGTAGTAAGAATAGCAGAATTAAAATACCTCTATGGTACTACCCATACACCATTACAAAAAAAAAAAAAAGAAAGAAAAAGAAAAAAGGTAGAGGAAGCAAACTTCAAAGCAACAGCATAATAGTTAGGACTTGTACCAACTTTGAGACACCTGATACATTTGTACTAAATATAAGCAGTAGTATTTTGCTACTACAACTCATAAGTTGTATATTCTTTCTACATAGCAGCAGAATAAAAATTAATTTACTCAATGTCTATTCACTAAGAGGTAACGTTCCTAGTTTTTAAAATTTCAGAAATATCTGAAAAGTACATTCAAAGTCATTGTGAAGAATAAAAGCCCACTGCAACTGAAAGCAAATTACAATGACATTCAAGACATATACACAAAAGACTGAATATCTGGTAAACCAAGATTTTTCTTAACCTTAATGGAAAAACCCCTGGTCTTCTGGTAGGATCATTCCACCTCTAATAGATATCTTCCTATATAATTGTAGGCCTTATTAAGTAACACTTGGATACACACCTTAGTTGCAGCTGTCACTACAATGAGGCATTGCCTAATCAAACTGAAATAGTTCAGGTAAGACTTGTCAATGCTCTGAAGCAGTTAAGAAAGTCAACTTTTTCTTTCCTATTCTCTTCTTCTGTAGAATTTTAACATTCAGTTTCAGTCTTTTTATGAAGATGCAAGAAAACAGAACACTCATAGGAGACCCCCTTTTCCTCCCAGTTGTTGTCACATCGTGTTGAGGCAGGGAGTTTAGAGAGAGTAAGGGTGTGACACCAAATGCTTTCTAGTTTATGCTACCGTGAAGCTAGAGACAGGTGGGCTGAGAAAAAGAAAAGCTTCTCTGCTATGCTGGAAGTTTCTGTACAGCTCAAGGCAGCCTCCATTAGCACAGAAGGAAAACCTCCTGAGAAAGAACTGTAAAGATCGATGAATTTTAGTTAACATACTGTCATACAGATCTAATTTACACATCAGGAAAGTGCTCAAACAGTACAGTGACATGCAAAATGAAAACAGTCCAAAGTAAGAGACAGCTGTGGCATATTACACAAGGGATTTTGTATGTAACTTATAAATTTTTTAGATTCTATCTGGTGAATGAGGAAAATACTCTGTAATACAAGGTATTAAAAGCAAAGCAGAGCTTCTTGCTGTGGTCTTCTTGTCCTGTGAAAGACTAAAGACTCAGATGAGGTAAACTTAGGGGATGCAGGGGAAAGAGGAAAGAGCCAAGCTGGTCACTGTCATGTGGCCATAAGTCCTATTTACTAAGTACAGACTTCTCCAGATTTATTTCAGGGTGCTCTGTGCCTTGCACAGGAATAAGGAATAAACATTTTGCTGCTAAAGATCAAAGAGCAAAACTCAAGCTCGGAATATTGTCTCCCGCCACCCTTAGAAGTACACAGGCTTGCCCTAATTAAAATTAGAAAACTAACTTCCCTATGTGATAAGGATTTAATTTGCAGTATCAGTCCAATTTAATATTAAATCAACAGTACTTTTCATCTTGGCTACAAGATCACGTAGAAAAAGAGGGTCAATAACTAATGTAGGCCATTGAAAATCTAAAGAGGACCCTCTTAAGTTTAGTATTACTTAATGGTTAAACAAAGGCTATGTTTAATAATATTACAGAAGGCAGGACACTGCAACAAAATGAAAACATTATGTAAGAAAATTCTGAATTCTAATCCAGTCAATACTAATCAGAGAAGGCGGGGTTTGGTTTTTTTTTTTTCATTAAAAAACCCACAAAACAACCAACGAACCAACTAACCAAAACAGGAACAAATGTAAGTTTTTCTATTTACGCAGGAGCAACCTACTGGAAGGGGAACAACTACAAATTATAGTTGTGCAGAAAAGACTTGGGAGTCTAAATTGGAACAGAAGCTGAATATGTCAAAAGCCACACCAGGATGTGTAAATAGAAGTAAAGCTTTGATAGCACATTAATCTTCCATACTACTCACTACTGTTTAGAATTCAGCTGTAGCAATCTACCCAGTTTTNGTATTACTTAATGGTTAAACAAAGGCTATGTTTAATAATATTACAGAAGGCAGGACACTGCAACAAAATGAAAACATTATGTAAGAAAATTCTGAATTCTAATCCAGTCAATACTAATCAGAGAAGGCGGGGTTTGGTTTTTTTTTTTTTCATTAAAAAACCCACAAAACAACCAACGAACCAACTAACCAAAACAGGAACAAATGTAAGTTTTTCTATTTACGCAGGAGCAACCTACTGGAAGGGGAACAACTACAAATTATAGTTGTGCAGAAAAGACTTGGGAGTCTAAATTGGAACAGAAGCTGAATATGTCAAAAGCCACACCAGGATGTGTAAATAGAAGTAAAGCTTTGATAGCACATTAATCTTCCATACTACTCACTACTGTTTAGAATTCAGCTGTAGCAATCTACCCAGTTTTGAATACTGCCCTTCGAATTGAGTCAAGTATATGGAACTAATTGGAATGAGTTCAGAGGATCAAGAATGATCTGAACTTAAATGCATAATATACAGGAAAAGATTAAAGTGACTAGAAATACTCAAGTTAAAATAGAGAAGACCTGATTAATAAAAACAAAAAAATTCCTCCCCTCTCCCCAAAAAACCCCAAACTTTATAGAAAAGAAAAATACAGTTACCCAAGCCATTTAGAGTTGTGACTAGAAATGGATTTGAATTATAGCTGAGAGGATTCAAGTAAATTATTGTCCTTAGGGCTGGTAGGTATACAAATATGTTGTGTGGGGAGATTGTTCTCCCTCCAACACAGGAGGTCTCCAAAACAGTTGTACAAATACCTCTCAAATTCCAACCTCATTCTAGCCGACCCTACACAAGATGAAAATTCTGGCCTGTTCTCCTATGACTCATAAATATAATTCAAAACAAATCATTTCAGAATGAAAAATGCAACCTATTTCCAAATTTGCCAATGAAGGATTCTTTCGCATTCTTATTAGTACAGATCCCTGAGACAATCTAATGATTACAGCTTTCCAGACACAATTACAAGAACATTAATTATGTGAGGAAACACAAAGTGCCCCTTGCAACATTAACTGCAAAATAGACAAGAGAAAATCTAGCTGCTGATTTGAGAAACACACAGCATGCAACAGAGGCAGGCACCTGAGCACCAAAGCAAACACAACGCACGCTGGACTTCCTCACCAGCCTTTTGCTAGTGATAAGTTTAGGTTGCCGAGATGGTTTGAGCAGATTCACCAGATATGTACCTTAGACCTGCAGTTACACAGAAATCAACATCAAGCATTATGACCCCTCCAGCCTAATACTGTTCCCCTATTTTCCATGTATTTATTTCAGAACTTGTGAAGCAAAGCCAAACCAGCAGGGGCATGACGGCGAGTTGGGGCTGGTTAAAGGGCAAACCTAGGTTCTGCTGGAGGGGCCCCAGACCCCTAAGGCCGACACACCCTCCCCCCAGCAGGACACACTCAAATCCAGCTAAAAACATAAAGTCACGCAGCGAGGTGGCTCTTACAGAAAGCAAAGCGCGGACAGGCGCCTCTCCCACCCGCGCCCGGCGATGCCCGGGGGCTCCCGGCCGAGGGGAAGGGCGGCAAGCAAGGACCACGAGTGAAGAAGGGAACAACCTAGAGAAGCAACTACCACACCTCCACCTTTCTCACCCCTCCCAGCGTTGCTGCCGCCTAAACTCTTCCCCCCGGATGGCGCCCAGACGCTGGGACGCCGGGAAACCCGGGCCGGAGCTTTCCGTTCCCCCCCGCAATCTGGCCCCGCCTTCATTTCTGTCGGGGCTGAAAATGCCCCCCAGCTCTGCTGATGACTTATCAGTCCCCGGGGACACGTTAGTCCCTACAAATAAGACACATTTTCTACTTCAGCATCTTAAAGCAAAAAAGTGATTCCCGGAGGTTCATAGAGTCATGGAATGGTTTGGTTTGGAAGGGACCTTAACGCGGAACCTGTTCCACCACCCTCCCCCTGCCATGGGCAGGGACACCTCCCAACAACCCAGGCTGCTCAAGGCCCCATCCCACCTGTCCTTGAACGCTGCCAGGGCGGGGACTAAAGCGCGCTGGAAGAGCCATCCTGTTGTGTGGTAAACGCACTGTAAGGCCAAACCCAGAGGGCTAAAGGTCTGTGAAGCAGCGTCTGGAAGGGAAGGGTGAAAGAGACGTTTCCCTGGGAAGTCTGAAAGGACCTTCAATAAGATGTGCGCATAAAAGTAATGGTTTTGCAGAGTCTCTATAGGAGAGAGGGATCAGACAAGTGCAGGAGCTTGGGCAGCCGGTGCCCCTTCTGTAGCTGGAGCCCGCTTAGTACTACTTGCTCAGGATATGCTTTAGTAGTGGGCAGGTACAGTTGGACTTGATGATGTAAAAGGTCTTTTCCAGTCAAGCAATTCTATGATTCTATGGTGAGCACAGCCTGGCTGAGGGTACCTCAAGGGACAGCAGGCAAAGGGCTGGCCACAGCCACAAAAGACAGGAACTCCTATGTCCAGCTCTGGAGGCCCCAGCACAAGGACGACATGGACCTGTTCGAGTGGGTCCAGAGGAGACCACGAAAACAGTCAGAGGACTGAAAAAGCCTCGATGAAAGGCTGAGAGAGCTGAGGTTGTTTGTTCAGCCTGGAGAAGAGATGGCGCTGGAGAGACCTTATTGCAGCCTTTCAGTACTTAAAGGGGGCCTGTAAGGAAGACAGGGATAGACTTTATCAGGGCCCACAGTGACAGAACAAGGGGTAACAGTTTTAAACTGAAAGAGAGAAGATTTAGACTAGACATAAGAAAGAAATACAATGAGGGTGGTGAGGCACTGGAAGAGGTTGCCCAGAGAAACTGTGGTGGCCCCATTAGTGAAAGTGTTCAAGGTCATGGTTCAGTTATTCTACTTCATAGAAGAACATGCAGACAGCAGAACAAAGTCTAAGCGATTCACCATAAAAGCCTGTTCATAAAACAGAAGGAAATGGATGAAGCTGGCTAGGTTGTAACCCCACTGGGACAGAGAATTTCCAGTCACCAGTTTTGACTCAGCGACCTGCATGTACAGTTTAATATGGACTCTATTAATCAAATTTTAAACTCTTTATCAAAATTTTCACATTAAGACAGACTGTAGATTTTTTCTTCTTTTTTAAAGAAATCTAGCGTAGCCCAGCAATTACAGAGGGGCAGTAGATGTCTTTTATGCTTTCCTCTCAATCCCCTCCCCCCATAACCAGCAAACCCCACAAAAGTTCCTTTTTAAAATCAGATAATTGATTACTCCGTCTTTGTGAGTGAATCTGCAACACTGAAGACAAAACAAGTCATTCTGTTTGATAACAGTATATTAAAGGTTTATTTATTTTATTATAGAGCCTTGCTTATTTTCTTTCTCTTGTTTATGGAGACTGAAATTAAACAAAAATAACTATTTGCACATGCAGCATTAATTTCTTAGACAAGCAGGAGTAAGAGTTCATTTATACTTTTCATTTAGTGTACTTTTGCTAGGACTCCATTTCTGTGTGATGAGTAAGGTTAGGATCTGACTCCTAGCAGGAGGAATGGAAGAAGGCAGAAGAGACAACAAATTGAATATTTAAATAAAGGAAAGGCTGGAGGACCCCTTGGTATAATAGGCAGAAATACCCTAGAAACTGTTCTAGAGAGCAGCTAAGTTGGAACAGCTAATATGTCTCTATTGGATTTCTCTGGTGTCCAGCAGAAGAGATGGCTGCCATAAGTTGTATTGTCTTTCCACTCTGTGTATGGAGCTGCCTCTCAGTCATACTGGGAATTCAAGAGCCCATCATGTATAATGAGGAAAGTCCTAACATCGTGGGTGTTTCAAAACTGTTTGTATAAGTTTGCTGGAAGTCAGGGCTATGAGGAAGCTCAGAACCAGGTGGCAATGAGGAACTCAAGTAGCTTACAAAGTTAGATTTCAGCTTTCATATCCAAAACATGCCTGATTGAAATCCCAGCTACTCACAAAACAGTTACAAGAGATCGGCCTGAATTTTGTCTTGTGGCAATAACAGTGACACAGAGAAAAGTCTTCACCCACATTTCTTTGCTGGGGTATTTTGTTTAGTTTTGACCTTTTAAATTCCTGGCAGATCACTAACAGCCCCAATAAAAGAAGTAGGTACATGTCAGATTATGCTGAAGACCTCCTCCTTGCCCAGTCCTATGCTTCTCACTGATGGGGCAGAACTCTTACTACTTGCAGTGAAACACACAAAACCAGAATCAGAGTAATAATTTATGTCTCTCTTTTTGAAAAGAATTAACTAACCTGGGAATCAGTCATCTTTCACTGATTTGCTTACGATGCCAGCTGATCAAACAATAATAAAATAGAATTTGATAATCATGATTTTGGTTTTGGACAGAAAATACACCCAGTCTCCACTCTCTCACTGTTGATGAATACAAATAAATACCCTGTGCTATATTTTAAAAATACAAACCCAACTTGTTTACTTATGGATTTTGTTTACATTAATGAAGTAGAAGTTGGTAGCATTTACAGGCCTAAGCATAAGATAATTTTGCAGGCCCCATTATCACTGCAGAACTGTCTTTGAAATGTATTTTTTGATATCTAGAAGCAACTATCTATAGAGCAATTACTACCTCTTAGTTTATCAGCATTAGAAATCAAATCAGTCTCATCACCAGTGATTCTAAGTAGTATCTGACCTTATTTGAAACACATAAGCCAAATTTTAATGCTACAGAACACAATTTGTTTGCAGTTGAACTTAAATGCTGAATGAAACAGCTTAAATAGTATTGATCATTACTTCAATAGCATATAGTAATTTATTAACCTCATTGAAAGACAGCCAGGTAGTTAAAATGGGGATTTGGATGGCCTATAGATTAAAGCATGGAAACAGTATATGACCACAGGCAAGTGACATAGCCTTCTAAATATCAATTTCTCAGTTGTAGCTGTCTGTTCTTCCTGAAACCTCAGGTCTGAGTCTGAAGGAAGAATACAAGCACCTAAGTTCTGCTTATGCCTAATAACAGATTACTGTAGCAGATCCACAGCTGGTGTAGATTGTTGTAGCTCTCTTGATTCTACTGAAGCTGTAGCAATGTATACCAGCTGAGGATCTGCTTGTATAGTTCTGGGAGTTAGTAGTGAGTATAATCCAAAAATATTAAATTCAGTCTTATAGCCCAGTTATAACAAAACAAGTAAATTTATGCAGTATATTTTTTGTAGAAAACTCTGCAAGCACAGGAAATCAATTACTTGCTTTTATGATGCTATGAAAAAAAATACACATGGTTTGTAAGAAATAATGTTGCAACATTGCAGCAACAATGCAGGTTTCCTAACTTTTCAGCCAAGTCTCACCTAAGTAACTGCATTTTCTGAAAGTTAACCGCCTATTTTTCCAGACAGCGTTTCTCTCTAGAGGTGATAACATGCGGCATTGGTATGCAGAAAGGCCATTGCTTATACTTATTCCTTTCAAAACCAAGGCCATCCTTGTGCTGGTGGAATGCCGTAAGTGAAAGAAGTAAAAAAGGGTTATACCTGCAAGAAGGAGTGGACAGGACAGGTGACTCCAAACTGACCAACAGAGTATACCATTCCATATACCTCATACTTAGTATAAAACTCAGGGGTCATGAGGGTCAAGCTCTCTTCTTTGATGGCCAAACTCCAGTGAGGACCTCATCTGTGGTTTTGCCCCTGATCCCAGATCCATGCATTCCTGAATCCAGTTCCTGAGTCCAGCTCTCTCCTGCCACTGAGTCCAGATGGGGGGCACGTGGGTGGAATTTCGTATATTTGTATATATTTTAT
>VWPV01033143.1:0-88229 GCA_013389885.1 Geococcyx californianus
CCACTTCCTCTGAGGTGGCAGACAAAAGGGCCTCACTAGCGCACTGTCCTCAGATATTGGAGTGCCATTCCCAGGCTTAATTCTAGCAAACCTGCTTTTTTCCTCCTTCTCCTTCATACCTAATTTAAATCTCTTTTGATGAGCTCTGCCAACTACTTGGTAGGCATCCTTCTGCCCCTTGGAAGTAGATGTACTCTGTCATTTGCCAAAAAGCCTGATCAAAAAACCCAAAAATTTTGCTCCTTACACCGGGCTTGGAGACAAAAATTTATTTTCTGGCTCTTCCAATTCTTTCCCTCATCATTTCCTGTCATAGGAAGGATAAAGGAGAACACTACCTGTTCACCTGACAGCTAAACCACTCATCTCAAGGCCCAGCAGTCCCTCTTAATTGTCCTCAGGCTTCTTGTTAGAGTACTTCCTCTTTGGAAAATCAATAGTGGATAATAATCCATGGGCCTTACCAGAGTTGTAAGTTTTCTTTCCACATCTCTAACCAATGCCCCAGGTAGGCAGCAGACTTCCCTATGAAATGGGTCCAGTTTGCATAACAGGCCTTTTGTTCCCTTCAAAAGGGATTCTCCAATGACAACAACCTGTCTTTTCTTCTTTACAGAAGCTGTTTTGATAGAGGGCTTTGAGTTTCTTCCTTTGTGAATGTTTCTAGGATGTGAGAGCCATCATCCACATTAAGATTTGGTTCCACTTGCAGAAACTTTTATCAAATCACTGATGGATCTAAAGTAAAGTATTTACTCAGTATAAGGAAAGATGATGGATCAAAAGCGTTCTTAAAGGCAGTTTAGGTCATGGCAAACTGGAACTCTCATGAGTTGCCAAAAATCCCTAATTTTTCACGAAGTCCCAATGTAGATGAACCACAGTCTTTACCTAAACAACTAAACATAAGCAATTGTACTTCCATTTATTTTTTACTATGGAGCTGTCTGAGAAGGGTCTTCTGAATTGGATATTGATGACCAGGATAATAGAGTTATACCAGTTTAATTATCAGAAAGAGTCAGTAAATCTCTGGCAAATTTCTAATAATACATACTCTGGTCCCATGGACTTCGAGTTAAGAGGCAATAGGTGCAAGTTGAAACACATGAAATTCCATACCTAAACATATATTTTGACTCTCCTTGAGAAGGATCCCCTGCTATTGGACAAGACAATCTCCAGAACTACCTTCCAGCCTCAGTGATTCTGTGAACCTGTAATACTGCAGTTCATAAGCATAAGAGCGAAAACCCTGGCCCCACTGATGAAAATAGAAACTTATTTTGGTATTGACTTCAAGCATTTTAATCAGTATGCTAATTTTTCGGTAACTTTTTACAAATAGAAACACATTTTGCAAGCTTATTTTTCACTTTTGTTCTCTGGTAAACAAGGATGAATCAGGTTGGTTAACTGAAGCAGATAGTGTGATATCTATGGCCCTTACCTCTAAGTGGACTGGATATAAACTTGTGGAAATGTGCTCACTTTTCCATTATGGAAAACTTATCTCTATTGTTTTGATTGACTTTGCTTATTCTAAAACAAATCACTTTCACTGTAACTCCACATACTGCCTGAGTAGGGAAAAAAACACCCTTGTTTTCAATTCACTGAAATTTCTACCAATTTTTTTCTTGACTTTCTTTTGAGAATGTTATGAACTTTTCAATTTCAACCTGTGTATAAATACTAACAATCTAAACCTTCCAACAGCAGAAATTGTGACAGTCTTTTTTTCCCCCATTGGCAATGTTACAAAAGGTCACCTAAAACAATAATGCACTCACCACCTACTAACAGAGCACTGCGGTTTTTTAACGCTTCTTGAAACTTCAGGTCAATGACTGACAGAATAAGGTTACAATCTGTACCTTCTCAATGCACATCTAAACACTGCCAGAATCTGAGTGCAATCGCTAGTAATGACAAACTGTAACACCTGCAATCTTATCAGGTGGCAGAAATACCACACACACAAGAAGATTGTCACCAGCCCTGCAAATAAATGTGAAATGAGGAATCATACAACTCTTCTCTGTTCTGATTGTTACAGGAAGAGTGGCAATTTCCTCCTGCTCAAGTTGTCAGCCTAGTCTTTATTACATGGCTTTTCAATTCTTTCCGTTAGTATAAGAGACAGGCACAAGGTGCACAGGAAAACGAATATATTTATGTAGGCAAAAGATGAAATGTTTGGATCAAATTGTTGACTCCACCTCAAGAAATGGGCTGGCCTATCACTGAAATTTGTGTGTCTTTCATCATTTATAGCTTAAATACTTCTAACTTAATTGGTCATCTCCTCTTGAGGACCCTCGTCTTAATTTGTTGCCTAGAATTATCCTGTTTATCCCCCTCTTTTTAATATATTATTTGATTATTTAATGCTTAAAACTGAGAAGCAACTAGGAAAAAATCTTACTTTGAGGGATACATAGGTATGAATTAGTAGAACTGTAATGTTCAAAGAGAACAAAGGAAGTCTGTCCCCTGTTATTTCGGTTTTTATTTAATAAAATATAATGTGATTTTCTCAGCATAAATAAATTCTCTCTGTTTTCCAGAGTTTCTGTCTCATAATCAACTTCCTTTGCAATTTCTTGCAGAAAAAAAATTCTAAATTATCCAGCTTATTTGTTTAATGGGAGTCAATTAAATTTGTACTACAGGGGTTCTCTGCATGCAGCCCTATTTCCCAGAGCATTTTTTTTTAACCGAACCTTTTAAATAAATGCAACACACGTAAACTAAATCAAATGGAATCTTTGTAGAGTATTGCCACTCAACTCACTAGAAACCGTTTAAACCCCTTCCCAACTATAAATTACAATGGTATTTTGTCAGTACTTCAAAACTTTGAAGAACAATTCTTTGAAACTTCATCTTACCTCATATGTATACAAATCTGGGCTTTGCATAAAGGATAAGTGGTATCAGTAAAGAAATACACTGTTACAAAAAGGTTATATGGAAATAAACAGAATAATTATGAAAGAGAGTTTAATATATACCCTCTGTTTTCCAAAAGTGATAATATGGTCTCTTGATTCATTATCCCTGCAATTTTGCTCTATGCCCTCAAGCAACTCTTGAAATTCTAGAGTGATTACCATTCTTACAGACCATAGGTATAACGTGGTCTCTACCTGAGATAATAAAGTTATGAAGTTGAAAGAACTTTTTCCCCACCAATATAGTTTGCGAACAGATTTTCGAACTATATTAGCTTAAAAAATCTAAAATAATACTGAGTTACAGTGAATGTGACTAATAGTAACGACAATACCTCTCTTCCTTTCCCTGTATCTCTTCTCTTGCTTATATTTAACCAATGTATGCATCAATAACAGCTTTGTTTTTCCCATTTATACAATTAACTTCCATAAGTTAATCATATCCTTTTTGAAACAACTAATGTATAGGACTTACTGTCTCCTCTTCCACTTTTACCCTTCATTTAAGGTCTCATACTGTTGTATTTCATGGCTACAATTAATAATCTAGTTTTCCTTTTCTTTGATATTTTATATCCTCTTTGATATTTATTGTTCAGGGTGTTTTTTCAATTCTACTAACAGCAAAGAAAATCTTCAGCTGAATTCAAATATTTTTGACTAACAACTCATTTCTCCATTCAAAGAAATGGGGCCTTCTTGTTGCCATCTTGGGCTTTTATATCATAAAATATTTAAATTCAGTGTAAGAATTCAGACAAGAATATTGTCCCTGACTTGTAGTCTGTTGAATCAAACAAAAATATCTCTATGGTCAAACAACACTTTTCTTCAGTATCTGAGAACAAGCTTTATTAATCTCATTTCTGAAATTTTTGTGCAGTTGTATGGCTGTGGTGACTTTGATAGTGCATCATATTTCCATGACAAAATTGCTAGTATTTTCTTCAACTTTACCTGGCATATTTTCCATCCCTGTGAAGGGGTTGTTTTCTTTATTTAGTTAAATAAGGGGGGTTTTGGTGTTATATGAGTATATTATGGACCTTACTGAAGCTCAGTAAAAAAATCTTCAATTAAAATTACTAACTTTTCTGAATCACGCTGTAGTAAGATCTCCTAGCCTATGTATAAACCAATTCATAATAAAAATACAGTTTCTATTCACTCTCTGTGGCTGTTTTTGTTCTGATTGACTGCAGTAGTTGATCTCAGTCAGTCTCTCAGATCAAGCATGCAATTTCTTTAAGCATAGCTGCTCTTCATGTTGCTTAGGGTATGGTGCCCCAGTCTTAGTACTGTGCAGACCAGTGTGCAAACCAAGTTAAGTAGGGAAAATTCTGCATGTCCTAATCTAGAGACAGCCTAACTTTACTGAAAGAATAGAGAACAGCACATGTCTAGGTGATGAATTATGTATGCAGTAAAATGTCTCCATCATGGAGATATTTTTATTAAAGGGTATATATAGTACGTATTGTAATTCATTCCTTATTTTTCATAATTAAGTAAAACAAATCAAGTGAATAGCTTAATAAATATTTTGAAAAAAAAAAACCAAATAAGTTCCATGTTTCTACTTTTCAACCTCAAAAATTTGAGCTATTATTTCTAGCAAAAAAAGAGTCAGTATTAAAGTACTAAAAATAAGATGTTGTGGGATAAAATCCAGAGTTCAGTGGTTGAAAAATTATCAAGTGGTATTAATGGTGCAACAGGTAAATCTGGAGTAACCACAGCAGCTAATTTTGTTAAGTGGTGGCAGCTTTTGTATGTGTGGAATTCTTAATCGTCTGAATGTTGTTTCAACTTTTCTCCTTGGACAATTCTTAGCAAAAACTCTTACTGAATATACTTGATTGTGTGAAAGCAGCAAAGTTGTAAGTGAATTATTTGTATATCTTTCAAAAGAGTTAAAATACTTGTGTACTCCCATCCTGACATGTGCGGAGATTCACAAGGGCTGGGGAGAGTGCTGCACAAATAGAAGATATGAGGAGTTCAAGGAATCTGGCCAAACCCATGTTGTTCATCTGCTTGGTCTTCTCCTTCTTATTTTAGAGCTCTGTTGGCATTACACTGCTAAATCAAGTAGAAAACCATCTCAGTTTTTAAAACTGAAAAAAACTTTAATTGATGGTGAGTCATTACTTAGATGAATGTAATGAAAGAAGGAGTCAACAATTAAGCTGAAGCAAAGGCTGCGTGTACAGATTGTGGAGATACAAACTCACAGATTTTTCTGAGGCTCTTGTACACAAAGTATTTACAAAGCTAAATCATAAATCCATTGAAGTCAATGGAAGTTTATGGTAAGTCCATTATCTTCCTCAAAGAGTAAGAAAAACAAAATCATATAAAATTTAACTGTGTTTTTTAAAGTAGGTTAGAATATAAGAAATAGGGTTTTGAGAAGTAAAAGAATCAACCTGAATTCTTGCTAAATGAAGCTACTGTCTTTCCTCTGTTGTTTATATCATGTTCCTGGTAATATCCTTGTTGCTGAAATGCTTTATTACATTTGTCAGTAACTCAGATTTTTCTGTATTGTGCTCCAATTTTACTTTCATGATTGGATGTTAGATCTACCCTGTCAAAATTATTTCTTGTATTGATTATTCTAACTCTAATTATAGTGTGGTACACATAATAAGACTACCTGAAAATGAAAGCATCTGTATTCCCTAGAAGCATAGATTTTTGCTCAGCTATAGACATTAATTACAATTACAAGTTTTTATTGACTAATTCTGGCTCCATTTGTAATTGAAACCAAATAGATATTGCTTTTGGGATTTGTTTCTTCCAGAACCATCCTGTTTAAAGAACCTATGCAGATGTAAGACCAAGCTTAAAGTATTAGTCAGGTGACATTTTTCAAACCAAATATATTATTGAATCCTTATAATAGGTAAATTATGAAGGTAAATTTACATAATTATTTTTTTGCTAAATTATTTTGACCTACTCTTTTCATGCTTATGGGTTCCACAAGAAGTGTAACAAGTAGAAAAAATTCTTTAAATGTTTATTAAAAATTATAGCTTATTCAAATAGGTTAATTCATTGTAACTACACAAAGGGATTTTATTAAATATTCATTTTCTTCTATCTACACTGATATTAGTAATTTAAGTTTGGCTATAGTGTAATCAATTACAGTGAAACATGCTGTGAGAAAGTGAGCTTAGCACATTAATTTAATTTATTTTAGCTACTCCTGCTGTCTCTGAAATCATTTCTATGGTTACAAGACATTTGTCAAAGATTTCTAAAAGAAAACATCCTGGGTTGCTGATTCTTCTCTAAATAAGGATAGCATTTTATTATTCTCTCTATAAATACCTAGTTTGGGATTTTTGTATCTCTAAACATTTCTCATTTTGTAGAAAAGAATTAAAACATTGTCATCAATTGACATTTTCTAAATAGACACAAGAAACACACAAATGTTTAGAATTAGCTGGGAGAATTTGATGGATCTCATTTGAGATACCAGAGTACTCAGTTTCTTTTCACCTTTCCAGGAGACATGCTGACAGATTCCACCATAGGTTTCATGGATTTTAGAGCTGTAAGAGTTTAGTTCTAGGCTGAGATGCACATAAATTGGTACCTATAATATGAAGAAAGGAGGAACAAAAGGTTTGGAATTGTAATCTCTTAATATGTATCCACACCAGCTTTGTTCTTGCATTTGGTACAGCCCATGTGTGGTCCCAGGTGATAGAAACTTAGAATAGAAAGAGTTATCCTTTTGAGAGTTGAATAGAGCTGGCATCAAACTTACATAGTTTGTTTTGAGAATTATATAATCATAGAATCATTTAAGTTAGAAAAGACCTTTAGGATTATCAAGTCCAACAATAAAACTAACATGTCGATAAGCACCACATCTACACATCTTTTAAATGCCTTCAGAGATGGCTACTAAACCGTTTCCCTGGGCAGCCTGTGCCCACGCTTCACAAATCTTTATGTGAAGAAATTTTAGCTAATATCTGCTCTGGTACAACTTGAGGGCATGTCCTCTCGTCCTATCACTTGTTACTTTGGAGGAAAGACCAACAGCCATCTCTCTACAACCTCCCTTCTAGTAGTTGTAGAGAGCAATAACGTCTCCCCTCAGCCTCCTTTTCTCCAGGCTAAACAACCCCAGTTCCCTCAGCTGCTTCTCCTAGGACTTGTCCTCTACACCCTTCACCAGCTTCATTACCTTTCTCTGAACACACTCCAGTGTGTCAGTTTCCTTCTTGTGGTGATGGGCACAACATTGAACATGATACTGAAGGTGTGGTTTCACCAATGCTGAGAGCAGGGGCACAATCACTTCCCTGGCACTGCTGGCCGTGCTGTTTCTGATACATGCGAGGGTGATCTTGGACTTTTTGCCCACCTGAGCACACTGCTGGCTAATATTTAGCTGGCTAATGAGCAACGACCTCAGGTCCTTTCCTGCCAGACAACTTTCCAAGTGCAGGACCCAGTACTTAGCCTTGTTTAAGCCCATAGAGTTTTCTTCAACCCATCCATCCAGCCTGTCCAGATCCCTCTGTACAGCAAGCAGATCAACACCTGTGCCCAACTTAGTGTTTCCTGTAGACTTATTGAGAGTACACTCAATCCCCTCATCCAGATTATTGATAAAGATATTAAACAGAACGAGCCCCAACACTGAGCCCAGGGAACATCACCTGTGACTAGCCACCAAATGGATTTGACTCCATTTACCACAATTCTTTGGGCCTGGCAATCCAGCCAGTTTTTTACCGAGCAAAGAGTACATCCACCCAAGCCATGAGCACCCAGTTTCTCCAGCAGAAACGGGAAATGGTATCAAAGACTGCTAAAGTCTAGGTAGGCAACATCCACAGCCCTTCTTCCCTCTTCTTCTAAGTGGATCATCTTGTTATAGAAGGAGATCAGTTTTAGTTTAGCATTTTTTTGTGAGAAATAAATTCTCTCCAAACATCATTTGAGAGAAAACAATACAAGCCGCTTTGAGATGTCATATAAAATACCACTAGTAGCCTAAAAATAGGCCATGACTCGTGCGCAGTTTAATCTTACATAAATTTGCATTACTACACAAAGAGGGAAACTCTGCCTCTTGCGCTTGCTTTCTCCCTTTTGCCAGAACAAGGGTTCATGAGTCTGAACTGCAAGCTGCCTCTAAACCCCTGGTTTTTTCTAGACTGCACATAGAAAAGTGATATAGTAGTCACTGTAATTAAGATCCTGACTTTAATGTTTTTCTTTTGTCCTCTATTTACACAAATATTGAAAATCCATTCTCCAAACTAGTCTCTCTGTTGTGTCCCAGCTTAACACTCAAAAAACCAGTAGAACTTGTTTATATCTGTGAAGAAATGAGATCTTTTCAAGCTACCTTTGACATTGTGTATGTATATATATATATCTCATAGTGGAGTTACATTATTGTTATTTACTTGTGAGTATGAATATAAGAAATCATAGCATAAGCTAGATCAGAAGGTATATCTGGATCTCTATCCCCTGTTCAAAGCAAGACTAAATTCATACTTAGCTCGTGTTGCTGAAGGCTTTATCGAGTTTACTTCTAAAAAAAATCAAGGACTGAGATTTCATGGTTTTTCTGGGTTCCTGGCCCAGTCCTTAACCATTCCTACGGGATTTATTTTTTTGTTTATCTAGTTAGAATTGCCTGTTGCAGGTAAAGTCTGAAGTTTGTTGCTTTCTTCTTTGTAGCGACTCATTAGGTAGTTGAAAAGAGCAATTCAGTCCTCCCCTGCCTAGTCATTTTGCCTGCACCAAACAAATTTGTTTCCCTTTTACTGTCCTCATCTATCACATGCTCCAATCCCTTAACCATCTAAGTAGTATGGAACTAACGAGTATACCACTAAAAAAGTAAAGATGATCAAAGAACAAAGAGGAAACTAAAATACTAAGCAAAGTGACTAAGATAGTGCTAAGCACATTTCTCTAGTTGGAATGAAGAACAACTAATGTAATATTTTTCCAGAAAAAATTCTTCTGCCACTTCAGACCTTTTTATGAATACAATCATTCATGACAAACTTAGACTTTAGCCCCCATTTTGAGCAGCAGGCTCTCCTTCCTTCGCAGAAATTTAGTCAAGCTCCAGTTTCAGTACAGAGACCACACCATCGTCTTCATGATACTTGTGTGGAGCTCAGATTCCTTGAAAGATTATGAAGTTAGAATAAGACTTTTCTTAATATTGTTATGGTTACAGATTGGTCATTACATTTCAAAATATATAAACTAAAATTTTGTCATCTACTTCGGAAATATTAAATGGAAGGTTACTGGAAAGAAACAGTGACAGGAGAATAAGAAGTTGATGGGGAAAATATGTCCCGTTCAATATATTACAAAATAAATTTACAATAAATTTACAAAAGAATATAATAAATAATAACTTTACAAAATAAAATTACAAAATAAACCCCTCTTTTTTTCACTGTTCAAATTCAGACTTTAAAAACAAAGTAAAAAACAAAACTAGCCCTGTGTCTCATGAAACAAGCACCATGTATAACTTCCACAAATTAACTGGTGTATTGCCTAGATTAATGTTTGTGCTAGAGATGTAAACGCAAATGAAATATTTAATGAAAATTAATTATTTCTTTGCATTATGTATGCATAGCTATGGCTCTATTTTGAGGTCAGATGGTAGCAAGGCTGTGAATAAATCCCAAAATCTGACACAAAATTGATCCTAATAATAAAAAGAGCAGAGAAAACTGGAATATTTTTATGAAGTGAGGGGTTTAGCTGTTCCATTTAATGTTTTTGAAGTACCTAGAATACAGAAAAGGACATGAATTCATGAAAGCAAGCCTGTAGCAATTAAAGTATTAGCTTCACTTAAATTTATTTTTTTTTTTTTTAATTTGAAGAGTAGTTCTTACCAGTTCTAGGTGAATGCTTATATTCCTAAGAAGTAATCCATGACTTACTCTTCAACTGTGCTGCATTAATTAGAATCATGAAGCTATTATTAAAAGGCAATAAGAGCCACCATTCTGTCACTGGAATTTTAACAGCAGCCACTGCAGAACATACTCTTTTGGGCATATTCATGTTTTATGGTTTGCCAGTTTAACTTTAGACACAATTTCCCAGAGGATTTGTTATGATGAAAAATTTCCATACATGCAAATCTTCCAAAACCTAGTCAAACTATTAAGTTACAAATTTTCACAGAGGCAGGATACAAATTCACTCATGCAGGTCATTCAGAGAGCAAAACTGATAACCACAGATTGAGGATTAAAAATTTGTTGGGATTTTCGAAGACATTCTATTGCTAATATATGCGTATTCCTATTTCTATGGATAGAACTGTCCTAACTGACACTATAAAAGAGGAAATCAAATGTTGAATACTTTGGAAAATACTATCAAGTACTGTTAATTCAGCCTTTTTTTGTTATTTGGTTGATTAAGATACATTACCAAAAAGCACAAAAGCTAGACTCAAGAATGTTGGTTCACAGTCCTCAGCTTTAGCAGTTTTTATCAACTGCAGGTGACTCCTGTAGTGGGTATGGTTTGACAATTTTTTTGTGTTTCATAGCAAATGATAGCAATTCTCTACTTTCTACTTCAGTTACACTATTTTTTTTTTTTTTGGTCACTGAATCACTTGCAAAGAAAACTGACTTTAAGAATCATTTGAGATGTCATAGATGACACCTGAAGATTTTTCCAGTGGCCCCAATAAGGTGTTGAATAGCTATATCATTTCATCCATGAATTATCAAGAGTTCCTAAAAAGATCCTGGTAAAATATATCTTCTTTCATTCAAAATGCAGTCTTAAAAGAAGATGTCATTTTCTGTCAGTTTGATGTAAGAAGTTCTCTATCTTTTGAAACACAAATGCAGAAACTGACTTATAAGACTTGACCTGAATGCAGCTAGGAATCTTGATTTAAGAGTACTAATTGCTTTCTGACTCAAACACAGTATGAAAACACTGCTAAAGGAAGGATTGGGCTTTTTTTTTTTTTTTTTTTTTTTTTGCTTTTTTCTCTGGCATTTATACACTGTGAGAAATAAACAGCTGGGGTAAGCAGCAGGCTTTTCAATATGTTTTATTTATTTATACACAGAACTTCAAGCATATGTCATATTGATGGCATTTACATCATAATATATGTTGTTCCCTATAGCTGTGCAAATTCATCAAAAATTGCCTGAATGTCTACTGAACATTAAGGCAGGAACAGCTTACGAAACTTTTCTTTCCATCTGGTTCTTATCCCGCAGGCTCAGCTTTTCTGCATAAAGTGTTCAGTGGAGGAAATGTATGTTTTAAAATGTAATAGTTTGCCTCTGAAAGTGTTTCCTTTTCTCAGTCTAAAGGAAAGAAGAAATAGACAATAGATTTTGGGTTGTTCCAGCCAAGAAAACAGGAATAATAATAATAATAAAAAAAAACCCACAGGGAAAACTAGGAGGATTACATCTCAAATAAATTAAATGCATTAGAAAATGTGTTTTGTACAATACCTCGTACATCAAATACACCTTTTCAATTTTATAGTTCCATTATAGATGTTTTTATATATATATATATATATATAACAGAGTTATTAATACAGAAATTTTATTCTTAAATTTTAAGCTTTCTCTAACATGTTAAGAGTCTTTCTTCATTGTGTGGTGTTTAAGAAGTGCTGCTGCCAAGGCCTTCAGCTGTGTGGCCACAGTCTGAGAATTGATATCAGGAAATGTAATACATGCTTCTGTTGGCATGTAGCACTGCATGCTTCACTCATGGGTCCCAGGGCTGTTAGCTGCACTAGCGAGGCTACGTGCTGTTGGGAAATTCCATCAACACATCCAAATTAGAATAAATAAGTATTGATTTGTCTGATCTTTGACATTTTTCCAGTGTCTGTTGATATTCACAAAAGTTTTCAGTTTGATTTCAGTTGATCTAAATCAAGCCTGCTTCATGTTTACCCTCATGCAATCAGTTTCAATAAGAATTGCACAGGTTCAAAAAAGCAGGTATTTTTCATGTTCAAAACACAATGTACCCCAGTTCTGTGTTGCGTTGTCTTTTTTCCCTAGAGATGTATGGAGACCTACTTTCTGTGAATTATTCTGGACAGTGAGTGGCAATGTATGCTTTTTTTAGCAGAATGTCTCCAAAGATGGAAAGAAGAACTCCCTCTGCATTCAGCAACTAAGTTGTTTTCTTTTAAGTAGTAGACATACTTGAAATGTTTTTTATAGGGCAGCATAATTACTATGTGCCATTTGCAATCTTGCAAAAGCAGCCTAGCAGTAACAGTCCACTCAGTCTTACAAAACACATGCAGACAATATTCAGAAAAATGGAGCCAATGAGTAGTGCTGTAACCAAGGCAGCAGTTGTCTGGTATCTTGTGCATCCAGTATGAGAAGAGACGACACGTACCTTCGCTCTCAGGGGGATACGCTGTCCAAACAACAGTGACTCGCCTTCTTTCTTTACAGCACACAGAGGAGTGATAGGTACCTCTTCTGAGAAAAATATGACAAGTCTGAAAAATGACAGGGGAAATGCAAACCTAGTTAAAATACCATCTCTCCTTTAGTCCAAATTGATAAACTCTATTTATTTCCCTGCAATGTAAAGATTTTTCAAGACTGAAGATAGCATGTACACTTTTTATCCTGAGTAGCCTGGAACCATGAAACTTCTTGAGAAATATATTATCTTCTCAGCATGGTTTAGTTTTGCTCTATGCCTACCACATATGCTGTAAAGTAGTGTTCAATAAAGTTTCATTTAGAAAGGATTCAAATTATGTCATAATCCTTTAGTTTTAGAAGGTTTCTGATTTTTTGACACAGTCTTCTGCCCTCTATTAACAATTTTGGTACTGTCTAGTTTTTACATTAGTCACTCACTGACTCATTAGCCATTTGAATATTAAAAAAAGCATAGAAAAAGAAAACTACAGGAAAAAAATCATTCATTGCAATTACATAGTTGGCACCTGAAGTTTTCTTCCTTGAGCAATGGCATCCAAAGTTTTGTGCTTAGCTCATTAAACTCCCAAGCTTAGTGGGAAAGCTGAAAACAAACATGAAATTTTATCCTTGGCAAGACAAACAATAAGCTGGAAGAATCCTTTTTTACCATTCCAAAATCAGTCTTTGTTCTCTACCTCATGTTTATTTCTGCAAATAATAAAAAGAAAGAACTCTAGTTTCAAAATCACCTGATAAAATGCAGAACAAAAAGCCATCAGCTACAGAAGCGATAGAGTCCTTAAGATTATTCACAGTCCTATAATGATGTAGCTGAGTGGAATTCTTCCAATGGTATAAAAGAGTCCACTTATAAACAGATATAATATGAAAATATATGTATACATCACTGTCATCATCAGGAAATTATCATGAAATTATTTTCTTTAATGAAAACTGACTGAAATGCATCCCATTTAATAGAAACCAGAAGATAATACTGGATCCAGTAAGGCTGGAGAAGCTGGCAGAATTCTGGCTTGTGAATTTTTCTGTTCATAAATTCAAGAAAGCATCCAATGGATAAGAAAAAAATGCCAGTTGTATTGAATTTGAAATATATCAAAAGAATGAAGAGTTTGCCTCTCTAGATTGCCCAGAAAAATTTTTTTCTCACTGTGCAATGGTATAAATGAACCACAAAAAGTTTAACGAAGAATAGATAAAACCTAGGATGAAGAATAGATAAATAAGTAGGTCTGAACACAGATTACTTAATGTAGACTAGAAAAAAAAAAATAGCATATTCCCTTTGGAATACTGTGCTTTGTTGAGGACCTCAAAAGATATATATTCAAATAATAGAAATAAATATAATTGCATAAGAGGAATGGTAAGGAATCTCAGACTAAAAGCAACCAAAATGACTTGGAATAGTTTGACTTGAAACAAGACAAGGAAGGCACAGAGACAAAATACACAATTCCAAGAGTATAGACAGAATCTAGCTGTCCTAGAATAGCAATAACAAAACTTTTCAGTTAGGTAGATATATTCATCCTTCAGAACTTGTTTTAAAAACCTGTGTGTTTGTGGCATATAATTTTTTTGTTTATTTCATTAGATCAACAAATTTTAATAGTAAACCAGTCTTAGTATACAGCTGAAAAACAAAGTGGTTTTATGAAACTTTCCATTGTAAAATCATACTGACTAAAATATAAATTCTCTGAATTACTGTGCTTCAAAATGTACTTTACCTTGTGATTGTCAGAGAAGACGTTTCACCCAAGAAGAAGTTTAGTTATAGCTGCCTATAGTGTATTTTCTTGTGTCTTTCTCAGAAGTAATTCCTGCTGGCTACAAAAAGACACTGAGCACTGAAAAAAACCACTCATTCCAAATGGCGGTTGTTACTATGCCTTATTTTTATTTTTTGAATAAAAAATATGTCCATTCAGACTTTGTTTTTTAATTTTAAAATGCTCTAGTGGTTTCATCCGGATGCTAATTAAAATTAACTAAATCTTGCCATTATTAGACAAGACAAGAATCAAGATAAAATGGATATTAATTGACACTTTTTCAGCCATTAATTTCTTTTACCTTTAGTTCAAAAGAGTTTACAACTGTTTAATATTAAAACTATAGATCTCCTTTCTGATCTGAAAAAAATATAAATAAAAAAGATGCCAAAACTTCTGTCTGGCATTTAGCATGTTACTTTACAATAGCTCTGCGCCCAGGAATGCCACCGCCCTGTAACCATGTGCTCCTCAGGGCTGGATGAATGAGAGACAGTGAGGTCTACACATTTCTTCTTCTAAAAGAATTAATTCTTACAGTCACTTCATTGAGAAGGAAAATCACGGGGCAGGACAACAAACATGTGCAAAACACTTCCACAATTTCTCACTGCACACATACTCAATTACACAGTAGGATAAACATCATAGGTGATACTATAAGAGGCAAGCAAGAAACTTTTCAAGTAGTTTTTATCCATAAGGGCATTTAGATATTAATATGACAGGATTTTTTTCCTACCAGACCCTGTAGAAAACCATTCCTTTTTTTCTTTGTTTTAATAGACTAGTGAAAAACATTTGCTTTATCTAAGTTGCCTGTAGGGATCCTACAGGAATGATTTAAGAGTAGCCAGAAAGCAAACAAGCTTCATCAAAGGCATGAAAATTAAGTGTAATCATACCTTGATTTAGTTTGTGAAATTTTAATGAGAAACTCCATTCAAATCCCAGAGGTACATCACTGCTTTAATTGTTTAACTTTGATTATTATTTGTGATATGAAATAGATGTTTTTTCTTGGTAACCTCATCTACCTGAATATCACTTTGAAACATATGCTAAATGATCACCTTGCAGTTAGGTCAAGCCATTAAGAAGACAGCCAGATGGCTGTTTAATCTAAATGAGTAATGTTAGGAGGTTTTTTAAAATACATTTNTTTTTTGACTAAAAAAAAGTATTAAAACACTTTTAAAGGAAGGTTTGGGTTTTTTTTTTTTTTTTTTTTTGCTTTTTTCTCTGGCATTTATACACTGTGAGAAATAAACAGCTGGGGTAAGCAGCAGGCTTTTCAATATGTTTTATTTATTTATACACAGAACTTCAAGCATATGTCATATTGATGGCATTTACATCATAATATATGTTGTTCCCTATAGCTGTGCAAATTCATCAAAAATTGCCTGAATGTCTACTGAACATTAAGGCAGGAACAGCTTACGAAACTTTTCTTTCCATCTGGTTCTTATCCCGCAGGCTCAGCTTTTCTGCATAAAGTGTTCAGTGGAGGAAATGTATGTTTTAAAATGTAATAGTTTGCCTCTGAAAGTGTTTCCTTTTCTCAGTCTAAAGGAAAGAAGAAATAGACAATAGATTTTGGGTTGTTCCAGCCAAGAAAACAGGAATAATAATAATAATANTTGGAATACTGTGCTTTGTTGAGGACCTCAAAAGATATATATTCAAATAATAGAAATAAATATAATTGCATAAGAGGAATGGTAAGGAATCTCAGACTAAAAGCAACCAAAATGACTTGGAATAGTTTGACTTGAAACAAGACAAGGAAGGCACAGAGACAAAATACACAATTCCAAGAGTATAGACAGAATCTAGCTGTCCTAGAATAGCAATAACAAAACTTTTCAGTTAGGTAGATATATTCATCCTTCAGAACTTGTTTTAAAAACCTGTGTGTTTGTGGCATATAATTTTTTTGTTTATTTCATTAGATCAACAAATTTTAATAGTAAACCAGTCTTAGTATACAGCTGAAAAACAAAGTGGTTTTATGAAACTTTCCATTGTAAAATCATACTGACTAAAATATAAATTCTCTGAATTACTGTGCTTCAAAATGTACTTTACCTTGTGATTGTCAGAGAAGACATTTCACCCAAGAAGAAGTTTAGTTATAGCTGCCTATAGTGTATTTTCTTGTGTCTTTCTCAGAAGTAATTCCTGCTGGCTACAAAAAGACACTGAGCACTGAAAAAAACCACTCATTCCAAATGGCGGTTGTTACTATGCCTTATTTTTATTTTTTGAATAAAAAATATGTCCATTCAGACTTTGTTTTTTAATTTTAAAATGCTCTAGTGGTTTCATCCGGATGCTAATTAAAATTAACTAAATCTTGCCATTATTAGACAAGACAAGAATCAAGATAAAATGGATATTAATTGACACTTTTTCAGCCATTAATTTCTTTTACCTTTAGTTCAAAAGAGTTTACAACTGTTTAATATTAAAACTATAGATCTCCTTTCTGATCTGAAAAAAATATAAATAAAAAAGATGCCAAAACTTCTGTCTGGCATTTAGCATGTTACTTTACAATAGCTCTGCGCCCAGGAATGCCACCGCCCTGTAACCATGTGCTCCTCAGGGCTGGATGAATGAGAGACAGTGAGGTCTACACATTTCTTCTTCTAAAAGAATTAATTCTTACAGTCACTTCATTGAGAAGGAAAATCACGGGGCAGGACAACAAACATGTGCAAAACACTTCCACAATTTCTCACTGCACACATACTCAATTACACAGTAGGATAAACATCATAGGTGATACTATAAGAGGCAAGCAAGAAACTTTTCAAGTAGTTTTTATCCATAAGGGCATTTAGATATTAATATGACAGGATTTTTTTCCTACCAGACCCTGTAGAAAACCATTCCTTTTTTTCTTTGTTTTAATAGACTAGTGAAAAACATTTGCTTTATCTAAGTTGCCTGTAGGGATCCTACAGGAATGATTTAAGAGTAGCCAGAAAGCAAACAAGCTTCATCAAAGGCATGAAAATTAAGTGTAATCATACCTTGATTTAGTTTGTGAAATTTTAATGAGAAACTCCATTCAAATCCCAGAGGTACATCACTGCTTTAATTGTTTAACTTTGATTATTATTTGTGATATGAAATAGATGTTTTTTCTTGGTAACCTCATCTACCTGAATATCACTTTGAAACATATGCTAAATGATCACCTTGCAGTTAGGTCAAGCCATTAAGAAGACAGCCAGATGGCTGTTTAATCTAAATGAGTAATGTTAGGAGGTTTTTTAAAATACATTTTGTAATGTTTATGGTTGTTCCACGTTATGTTATTTCAACATCTGGCTGATATCCTGTTGGTGTTGATGGATTTTCTATGCACCAGGAGAGGGTTAATGTTGATCTATAGTAGCTCGGTTTTGATATAAACAACTTTTTTTCCTTTTTCTATTTTGACCCTTGAAATGATGGTGGGAGTTGTCCTAAAAAAATAAGTATATTGATACATTATTTTAGAAAGGTCATAAGAAAAGTTCATCTCCGTAAGCAGGTGAAAGTAATAAACTTTCCTTTTTCAGTGGCAGAGAAACCTATAACTCACAGAAGACCTGTAGAGCTACTAGTCCTACTGGTTGAAAAAATCACAACTCATTCTGCAGGATCCTGAGGTTGACCTCAAAATTAAGAAGCTTAAAAATTGTTTTCAAATATTGTCAAGGTTTTGGGTTCCTTTGTGGGTTTGTTTGTTTGTGTTTTTAAATGGAGACAATTTTGTATGGCTTTCAATCTGAAATTAATCCTCAAACAGTCCCATATAGATACAAATTTTCAGCACTGCTTTTGTTTACACTTAATAGGCTCTTTCTGAACGTGTGGAGCTGCTGCTTTTAAATTTCTTTCAATGTTTCTCGTGATTACTTGTAACTCAAAGGAATTTGAAGTTTCCTGAACACGTTCCTTTTTCCAGGAATATTTTGAGAACTTTCTAGCTGTATCTGACGTTTCCAAACATGCAGCTGAGAAATTCACAGCAACTACAGACAACCTGAAACCTCTGTGGAAATTACAAATATGAATCTAATGGATGTAATTATCTATTTTAAAAGCAACATATGGTTGTTCTATACATTTGCAGTATGAGCCACATTTTGTAAAGAAAGCACTAGAGTTATCATCAATTAATAGGATCTACAGGCATATGTGTCCAAATGAAACAGTATTTACAGACATAAGCACCATTGTACATGTACACGTATATCTGCTGAGGTATTCCCAAACGTATATTTTAGCACTCCCCTTGCCTCCACTGTGAAGACCATTAGGAAAAAAAATAAAGGAAACATTGAATTCAACACAGTAATGAATTTCTCTCTTTTCAATAAAAGTAGAAAAATGACGTTATTAAATTGGATTTCTTGAAACCAGTTCCCCTCTCTTTCTGAGCTACCAATAACCCAGTTTTGTCCTAATATGCAAGTAGAAGCCTGAACCTGTGGAGCAGAAATTGTCTCATTGTTAATCAAAGCCGTGGTTTAATATGATCTAGGGCAGTGAAATACTGCTTCTCTCGGCAGCTTGATTGCTGGTACTGACATCACCACTTTTATTACTTTCGCTGCTTTGGAAGCCAATTGTAATTCAGTTCAGAAATAACTCTGTTTGCTCAGCCAAACTGACTTCAATGCTCTCCCTGTGAGCTGACAGCTGGCTTGCAACAGATGATAATGAGTAATCGGCTGATCATGGCTGAAAACGGAACGATGCACCTGGGACCATCTTAAACTCACTTTTCTGTTACATTTGGAGGGGTTATGGAGGTCTCAAGAACTGATATAATATTGTCATATCTCTTTTCAATATCAGCTTTTGCAAAATTGGTTACTTCCAGCTGAGTTTACCTGTCCATACTTGTGTAACCCTTCTCTAGTTCTGAAAACTGAAGCATTCACACTGTGTGAATCACCACTGGCTTTTTATCCAGACTGAAGTTAAATATAGTTGTCATCAGGGATTTATGTCCCCACATTCCCATAGGCTTAGGGCACCAATCTGATCTTTTGCTTTCATGCTTTTTTTATTCTCTCTCACCATATCGCCCATAACTATAAATCTGTTACTGGCATAAATGTTCATGCCTTAGCCAGTGAAATCTTTGTGTGGAGTATTTTTTCATAAGAGTTGCACACATGTAAAATGGGGAAGTGAAGTATTAGCCGATTCCGTTTGTTGACGTGTTAAATAACAAATGGCATAATAAACTTTTCATTTTGTGAGACTGTTGCTCAATTCCAGTGGTTAGGTTGCTGCAGCTTATGCCTAGTGGCATATTTAGCAGAAGTAGCAAACAACATCCACAATTAGATAGCTAAGAAGATCTACATACAATCCCCACTATGTGATATGCACATCACCAGAAATCTTTGGGTTTTGCAGCTTACAAAAAAGAAATTCTGCGATCTTTGTTTATCCAAGGATATTGTAACTGAGGGAACCATTAACTGACATTATTGATATTAGATTATATATATGCTAATAATATGGATTATTGTAGTATATGCAACCAGCATGCTATGTATAATCTGCCTTGGTAAAAAAGCAGTAGGCATGGGTCTTTTGAAAATTAAAAGGTCTTTCTTCAAGTTTTTATTGTGCTCCAGTTGCACTTTGTAACAGATACTTCTCAGGAAGTAAAAAGTTTTACAGGAAGTTTCTGCCTGGGGGAACAGATATACGGCTGCTAGTGAAATAATTTGGTTTTCATATTTTAACTTGCCAGATAAGATATTTCATCTGTGTGTTTTAATGGACTTGGGGAAAAAAAACCAAAACAAAACAAAAAAAACCCAAAAGCAGACAAACCTACTGTTTGTGATAGCCTCTATATTTGATTCTCAATTGTTCCAAGGAATGTTATGCTCCTTTTAGAGGAGTGGATTTTGTGGCATGGGGATTTTATCGTTTTGTAAAAATACCTGATGAGTGGGAGTAAAGAATGAGAACCCAGACTCTTATCAGTGGTACCCAGTGACAGTAAAAGAGACAATAGGCACAAACCTAAAGACAAGAAATTCCTTGATTCATGAGAAAAAGGTTTTCCGTGGGAAAGTGGTCAAAAACAGGTTACTCAGAGAGGCTGTGGAGTCTCCATCCTTTGAGACATTCAAAAGCAAACTGGACCCAGTCCTGAGTAGCGTGATGGAGTAAACAGTCTCCAGAACTCCCTGTCAACCTTGTAACTGACTGTGACTAACAAGAAAAGACTTCTGCTTTGGAGGAAATTGCACTTTTCCTGGACAGCACACAGGTCTGCTCACAGAGAGGAGCTTGTAGGGACTATAGGAGGTTGAAGGCAGAAGACATGAGGCTGATAAAGATCAACATTTCATACAAGACCTGTGAAAGAACAGAAGAGAAGGAGTAGTCAGTAGCCAGGACTCAAGGACAAGGGAGAGGAAACTTTCCTAGAGTGCAAATACTGGTAAACTAGGCTTGGTTTGGTTATTACAAAAAAAACTTTCACATTTCATTTTAAATACCTCATCACAGAGGTGATTTTTTAGACTTCTTCACTTTCAGATTTATATGTTTATATATCTAAATTATGGCTGCTGATGTGTCAGCTAGATTATGAAGTCTAATCATCTCTCCAGACATGTGCGCATCGTCATCCATACATCACAAATATAAAACCTTTACTTTCTTTTCATGTCTGTCTCATCTATTGATGCTTTATTTTCTGTCATCGCATGTAATATCCAGAAGTTTTCTCAAAAAAACTCCATGTGATTTTATCAAAAGCTTTCCAACACATCAATAGGAAAATAGGAAAAGCTGGACTTGTGAATTTGCCTTAACTCTTTTTCAGTCACTTTGAAATATCAGGATATGTTTTGCATGCAAACAAAGCAGCTGGAAAATGTTTCAATCAACCTCTATAATCAAGGGTATGTTTTCTGCTTGTTCAGTGTAGTGGCCTCACAGTGATAACAGATAACACACACTACTGTTTTCATTAGAGTGTTCCTGTTTTCTTTGTATTGAGAGCAAATGAGAATTTAGCATGTCATCAACATACACTGTAGTATTTTGAAGAATACCAGCTGCTTTGTAGTGACAATTAAGAAGCTTTGCTCTCCCTCAAATTTTTCTTACATTTTTTCAGTAAGAGAATCCCAACTGTGTGAAAACTTCCCTTGTGTACTGAGAGTAGATTGCTCTTAAGAGCTAAACAAACAGAGGAAACAAAGTGTGCTGTCACTGTCTCTGGAATGTAGACAATTGTTGAATTAGGTCAAGCCAGGATTAGCAGAAAAAAAAATCTTGTTTTCCAAAGACATGTTTGGACAAAAATTGTAAGTTATAGCTGATGACAAATGTCAGAACTAGCAACCCTATGATAAAGAAGCACTGTCATCGCTGTGGGGAGCAAGAGAGTATCGGAGCTATGAGAGGTTGATCCCAAAGTTTAGCATCTCCCTTCTAAAACAAACACACTTTACCTGTGTTTGTTACTGCTCAATGACTAAGAATAGTATGAGACTGCAGAATTAAAAGTGCTTACACAACGACTATATTAAAAATCCCCTAAAAGTATTTAGCAACTGTCTTGGTTTGATATAGCTACTGTATGCTTTCAACAGCAGCATAGAATATGGCAGAATGTATATATTAGTCTGGAAATCAATTTCATCTTACTTTTGTTTCTCAGAGAACCAAGCATGTTTCGCCATAATTTTAGACAGACATTTGGACAATGATATTAGTATCAAAAAAACGTGCAGCAGATGGCTCTGTGCTTTCCAAAAATGATGGGATTCAAATCAGGGTTTTTTGAAGAAGAGTTAAAGTATCACGACTTCATTTCATCTAGCCTCTTTACTCAGCCCCTTCTTTTTCTTCCCTAAGAGTTACAAAGACAACTGGTGAAAGGTGCAAAGAAGATGAAAAGTAGTAAAAAAAAGAGGTGCCCTCAGAGAAAAATCACTAATCTCAGCAGGAAGATGGATGGGACTGAAGCAAGAGCAGAGAGGTCCTTTTCAGAAAAAGAAGGCATCTCGTGATCCTTTCCTGGGCAAAAAAAATAGAGAAGGCATGAGAAGAAACCTTAACTGTATATTAGCCACAGAAGGACAGCAGAAAATAAAAAGATGTCAGTCATCTGGGGCCTCAAGAGACAAAGGAGAACAAATGATGTGTTAACAGTGGGGCTCTCCTTACTGCTATAACAACCTAGGGCACCCACCTTCAGTGTAATATCCAGTACGAATCTACTTTCCTCTCCCAATAACGACTGTCTTGCCTCTTCATGTTTAGACTATGGTCTTTTTTTTTTTTTTTTTTTTTTTTTCTAAATTAATGTCCACAACTCTCTTTCCCCTTTAAAACTCTCAGTCCTGATCCTACTTATTTTTTCCAGTATGTATGTCTCTCCCTTTACACCTCTAGGATTGCTAGCTTACATGATTTTAGAGATGACTCTGAGACATATGTGTCTACTTACAGCTTCAGGCATTGGACTCAAATGTCTATTTAAAAAACATAGATTTCACTTTTATTTTATTATTTTATTTTATTTTATTTTCTAGTAGCTAGGGCTGCAAAGAAAGGATGCATCAGGTAAAAATAAAGTGGGTAGAAATAGAGCAGAACATAAAAGTTTTCTTTTTCAAAAAAATAGTTTTCCTCTTAAAATGGATTTAACAGGATTTGGGTAGCTTACAGCATTAGGGGTTTTGCTTTATACTTTCCTTCCCACTGCTGTTATAATTTATTTCATGCGTTCTTGTTTCATTTCTCTCAGTTTCCTACATGTTAATTACATTTAATATTAATATTCTTCTGGAATATTTATTTTTGTCTATCGTGTTCTCTTTAGTTTGTCTTCTCCCTCTGTCCTATTTTGGAAATAAACAACATCAATATTAGCCAAGACTGAAATAAATGCAGATACTCAGCATGCATGTTTTATAAGCATATTGATCATGAAAACCAACAACAAAATAATTACTCAAACTTTTATGATATTTACAGCAGTAATGTGAAAATCAACAGTTTTGGAGTTATGACTTCTTTGCAGAAGTGGCCAAAAGGGAGAAATTCTGCTGTATCATAAGAAATGATTTGTTCTTTACTATAGCCTTAACTAGGGAAAATAAATATAGGTGGGTAACGTATGCAATTATGTACTTAATAAAGTAAGATCCATTTCCATATCTGGGCAGGAATGTCTTAATGTTACCCTAGCATAACTCAGGAGTGAAACCCATGAAGTGCATGCAGACTCTTGGCCATATTCTTCTCTTGCTAACAGATATTGGGTGTCAACTGACTCTGGACAGCAGAAAATGCTATTATCTCCCAGCTGTAGAATAAATGTGGTAGATCAGCTATGTCTGTGATGGAGTAGCAGTATCTGACAGAGAAATTAGGAGATACTTAGTGATGTTATCAGCTTTAGCAAGCTAATTCTAATTTGTTGCAATAGGTTAAAGAGAAAAATATGAAAAAATATAAAACTTTAACAATTTTTTAACTATATTAAAATTATGCCAAGCAGTTATTTTTTTGCATTTTTTTAAAGAATTGTTAAAAAAGAGACCAAATTTAAAAAGTCTTTTCCAAATAAGAAAACTACCAAAGTTACATTTCCATTCAGTAACTTTTTTCTTGTACAAGAATATAAAAACACCTTAAAACAGAGACTCAGTTTACATCTGAAAGTTTAGCTTTATTTTCCCTTTCTAATAAAAAAAATACTAATTATCAAAAGGAGTTTGTCTTGATTATTTTTTTAAAAACTCATTTTTTGATATTTATTTTTTTTAACTTTTTTTAGGATTATGTACCTTCTTGGTGTCTGGAAAGTTTACCTGCTTATTAGAATTAGAGTATTATGATAATCTAAATACACAAAGACATTTTTGATTGTAGAACAATGTTTAGCATGTCAATGCTTAATCCAAATTCCATTTTTTAATAACACTTAAGCAAAAATTTTTTCTGTTTGGTACGTTATGCCACATGATATGCAGAGTTTTTGCTAGATTCATGAGGAGAACGCAACCGTTTACAGTATGCAAATGATATGTAAATATGCCCCTGCTTTCTGACAGAGTCGTTGATGCTCAAGGATATCCTGCCTTCCTCAAATGAGATGCAAAGAATGAAAAATGCTCCCAAGTTCAGCAACTGCCAAACTCCACATCTAGTACAGCAGTCTCTAGCTTCTTGAGCCCCGCAAGCTGCATACCAAAACCACCACATGTCTGAAAACCACAAGAGATTTATTCTGTAACTAAGGAGGCAGACAGATGCCTGTGAATGATTCAAAGGCAGAAGAGAAGAAAAGAGAGAGGAGAGTACCCTAGGAGATCTCTCTGCTCTGTTACCGGAGGGAGGATGGACTCACACCTTGATCATTGTCTGGTCTTTTGATTTCACCTTCAAACGCCCCTCATGTCATTGCGTAAGTGGGGATCTGGATCAGGCAGAGGCCCATGTGCTGCACCGTACTGTCATGTTATGCACCCTTGCCACGGAAACTGATATACCTCTCCTGAGCCTACTGCAGAGTCGATACCTAGATGAAAGAGATAATTACGTGGACAGCTAGTTAGCAGTGCCAGTTATGTTTAGAAAAAAAATTACAAAGGAAAGATCTTATAATTCTGTTGGGTTTACTTGTTTCAAGACCTGTTTGCCAGACCACCATTATACAGGCAAAAGGTAAATAGCAGTAATAATTAGCCAAGTATAGTTCTGAACAATCAGAAATGACATTAAATGTTCAACGTCCATAAAGAAGTCGAGAAGAAAGAAGGACTGGAATAGTTGTGGCTCATCAGTGTTTATCAAAGCAGTGATGTGTAGTGCACTACGAGTGTCCACATCATATTATTTCTCTTTCTCACTTGAAATTAAGGATGCAAGTAATATGACCCAAAATAATTGTGTTACGTTAGGTTATGTACTAGATCCTATGCTTGTATAGCATTGCTGGAGTTAATAGAAGTCAGCTCACTAACCTCCTCAGAGGTTCCTGTGCTAAATATTGTATGAGCTCTTTTGCGTGTTCATCTTCTCTCTCTCACACTCTTCATACAAAGGTAAGCAGTTTCTCCTTCAGATTCTATTGAATATTTTATGTCCTGAACATACAAAGAAACTCAATTTCTTCACTTTTTTATTTGTTTGCAGTTTTTAATTTTGTTTTGTTTTGTTTTCAAATAGCATCATATGAAATAAAATGTAATATGGAAACTGAGTATGTCTTAACAGGCTTATTGCTTTTCCTGTAAATATATGTTATTTTAGATTCTGTTGGCAATATTTTCTATGTAATTTCTGAAAATCTATTTCAATGGTAAGAAAAACTGCAATTACTTTGCAGACATAAATGAAGTTACAGTAATTATTAAGAACTTGATTTTCACAGTAAATTGTTAATATTTACTCATTTATTCTACTCATTTATTAGTCTGCATTCTTTTTAATTTCCATCTAGAATCTTCAAGAAAGTTGAGTTACAAATACGCAGGTGATCTGACTATAGTGTTCCAAAAAAATGCTGTACAGTGAGCAATACTCAATTTACCAGAATCATTTACTCTGATAAAAGAATATTCAGCTTCTGTAAATGTGTGGATTAAAACTGCATGCAGCTTGCAAAACATCACATATCCACAGCCCATTTCCATGTACCAGACTTGGATCTACCAAGTGCACACCCAAATTCAATAGCTACTCAACTCAGTCACACACCAGTTTTGGGAAGTTGTGACAAACAAAAAATCCCACCCCCACATTTGGGGAAACACTGGAGAAACATTTCTCTAGGCCATTTTGTCTAATTTTTTCCTCTCTCATATCCCTGTCCCAATATATTTAATCAAGAAAGCAAATTCAATTTACCTAAATCTTCACTTTCCCCCATTTTCCTACCCCCTTCGTACATTTTCTTTTCCTGCAAATTTAATGTAGCAGTGCTTTCCTCTCAAAAATACTGGCTTTGCACCTCAGTGAAATTCAACCATGACGGATATTCTGAAAACTTCTTCCTCTGTTACATCTAAAAGCAATTTCCACTGCCCTTTTAATCTGCCCTTCTCAATCTGTCAACGCTTTTCAGGAAGTGGCACAATATTGCATTACAAAGAATGAAATGAAGTATTTTTACATAATGCTTCGTCTGCGTCTCTGTTTTTAATATAAGTCACTTTATAGTATGATCTGAAGGATGCCAGATTGCTCAGTGATTTCACTGTCTGTCTTACCCTGAGGGAAACATTGGAGGCAGCTGCTGCTCTCACTTTTTCTTTACTTCCTCTGCTCATCCTGGAGAGGCAGAAGCAAGTGGAAGAATGAACAGCTGAAAAGTCTTACTTAATCCAGGAACAAGGCTGAGTTCGCTTCCTCTGGTAGGTATCACCCAAAGAGTCTGGGACAGGAAAACATTTCAACCAGTTGCCACAGAACCAAAGGCTAAGAACAGGGAGTTGCAGAGAGGGAGGAAGGAGGAAGGAGCTGGAGTATCTTGCTAAAAATTGAGGGCTTTAAGACCGCTTTTGGGAAAACATCATGAAATTTGTCCCTTATGCAAGGTGACGCCCCCCCCCCTCCCCCTTGCAATCTGTTAGCTTTTGTGCATTTTTGAAAGAGTAAATTCAGTACCACCCTGCCTATAGAGTGTTGTATTTGACCACTATGTTTTAGATGAGTTTACAGCCAGGATTAGTTTCTTTTCCATGTTACTTCTGTAATAAACAAATAAAAAGCAAATAAACAAAAATTGTCAATGTTTAATGAAAAAGAAAAAAACAAAGTATGAACTTTGTCACAGAACTGTTAAGAAACCTTTCCATTTTTATATTTATGGCCAGGAAGAAAAAATTATAAACTTTCTATTGTGCCATATTCCCATTTCCCTATAAAATTCACACAACATGCAGTAAATCAGCTTAAAGTTAAACTGTTAATACACTGTGCTTGCAAAGGGCAGACCATTAACAGAAAGTTTACTTTAGTCCTTTAAAATTCTTCTCCTATCTTCCTCTGTCTCCGGCTCTGCAACCTCAGGGGATGTAATCCCTTAAAGTGCAGCTCATCTTCAATTAGCAGAGAGAACATATGTACGTTCTTCACCGAAATCCCCAGGTATCGTGCAATGCAGTTCACTTCAGATTTTACAGTTAATTAAAGCCTCATACACATTTTCTGATTCTCCAGCTGCTACTGGAGAGTTTTAAAGCTTAGATTGCTTTAGCTATTACTCTGCTAAAAAGCTGGTTAAGAAACATTAATGTCCATATAGCTTTCTTGCTGACCAGCACACTCTAATAGGAAGTTTATAACTACTGATCTCCTCATAACAAGAGGATAAGAAGAAACTCAGTTTGCAGCGGTGATAAGAGTTTGAACTGTCTGCTTAAAGATAATCCTCCATAGGCATCAGTAATCAGAGTTCACTGGGAAAACATACCTTGAAAATGTGCAAATGAACCTTGAGGAGAGGCTGGAAAATATTTCCAATTTATAACCTTGGAAAATAATTAGGAAAAAAGTCTCTTTTTCTGAATAATATGCCTACCTTGTGGTGGGTAGGTATGACTTGCTGAAATTCTTAAGAGAAGATGGTATATCCTTAGAGGGAAATAAAGCACTTGGTTTTCTGTCCAACCCCTTTCAACAGTCATTGAATGTACAGCTTCAGTTCAAAATTTTCCTTTTTATTTAGTGTTCTGTGTAAGGAATATGTATATAGTAATTACCCTACATCCAGTTTGATCTCTTAAGATGAAGATTCAGTGCTAATTTTTTTTGATTTAGTAGGCAATTTCCCAGTCCTGTTTCGCTTTAGAAAGGCAATTCAGAATAATGCAACGCTCCTTCTTCCTTTCGTTTTTCTTCTTTCCTTTAGCTAATATTGATCCTTCCCTTACCAGATTGCTCCAAACAACTTTTAAATTGCTCAGCCTTTTCCCCCCACTTCTAATTTCTGTTTCTCCTCATTTCTCCCATCTTCCCTCAATATCCCACCTTTATTTTTCTTTTTAACGTTCATAATACTTCTTCTGAACTTTCACAGGCTCTTGATCATGGCATAATCTCATGCTTTAAGAGGTTATTCTCTGAAGAGTCTTTTTGTAAAAATATCACCGCATTGTGATTCTCCAGTGCATCTCAATATCTCAATGTGAGGTTGATCCTCAAGTCAACTGGGCTTTTATTGCAAAGTAAAATTTTTTTATTCCTTATGATTAAAACCAGCACAGTAGGCAAGGTGATTGCAGGCAGTAGTGATTCTGAAATTAATTCTTTGAATTTTCTTTTTTTTTTTTATAGTTTAAGTTACTAATAGATAAAATTTGTCAAGCACATCAGGTGACCAGATGACTTTATGAAGATTTAAGTCTTCATTCTGTTTCTCTTGTTGCTAACCCAAATCCATGACCCTTGTGTAAGAAACTCCTTTGAGATCAAGAAACACACACAAATATAATTAAAGGCAGAGTTAGAGCCTATGTTATCTCAAAAGTAAAAGCTTTGTGATACTTTCTCATCTGAGTGATTCTCTAAGGGACATGAGGAATCATTTTTTCTTTAAAGAACAATTGGGGAAGCTGTTATAAAATTAGCCCCTAAATATTGTCCTCATGGGCATTTTCCCTGTCTCTCTTGAAGGATCTACCTAAACCAAGCTTTTGACAAAGACCATGGGGAGACAAGTCACTATCTGTTAGTGTTGGTTGCAGAACAACGGTTCTGCAAGAAGAGGAATGCATGCTCCGAAACAGATTTGCATTCCCATGTATCCCGCAATACTGAGGGACAAATAAAGCTACACTTGCCTTAATTCTAAGTTTTTTAATACTTTAAAAATTTCTATTTCTTAAAGCAGCAGTAATCTATTAATAATTGTATTGATACACAAGCAGGACGGCAATTTATTGTTTCTTAACTTTAATGGTTTTGCTTTGGTCAAAACATGTAAAAGGATATATGTTTCTGAAGCAATTATTTTTGTGTCATCAATGTATACTTGAATACTTTGAGATTCACATTCAAATGAAAACAAGTTTTGCTTGGAAGAAGTGGTGGTACTCTGTGATTTCCTTTTTAATGAATGCCTATAGCTCTCGTAAGTAATCACATAAATTAACTGGCTTGTACCACCTGGCAATAGATAGCTAGTGGTTCATTGCTGGTCATTGAAATAAACCCCTCTATTCTTTAATTCTGCTATTACCTCCAGCTGGAATAACAACCCTCTTTAACTTGACATACTGAAGGAGAACTGTAAATATTCACTCTTAACAAAATAACAAATTTGTAACATGGACATCTACAAGATCAGGGCATAAATTATATTACAAACCCTTAGATTTCCAGCAATATTATACAGTAGTATAATTTCTTACAACTCCTCTACCACAGATTAAGAATCCTGAGCAGGTTTATTGCAGATTCTCATTTAGTAGCCAACTGGGAAGGAAGAGAAGGAAAGGAAGTATTGTATTTTCCATATAAAATGGATATTTTTCTGATCACTCTGCTGTAGAGATATTGCTGAGTAAAGAGAAATTGCAGAAAGAAATGTGTACTTTGTCTGTAAACCCATGACAACTTTTCACCTGTACGTATGAGCCAGAGCACTTGCTCCACCTGTTCCTATTAGTCTTTGATTTTTCCAGATTCTTAGGAGAATATGAGAATTTTTTCTTAATAGTACATTCAGAATTTTATTTTGGAGGGCATTTCTCTAATACAATGCAAATTGGCAAAAATCTGTTTAGCTTGGTGACCATACTGGAAAATATCCTAGGTTCTAAATGCTGCAAGTACTTTTTATGCAGGATATAAACGAGTAATACTTTCTCAATAGTTTTTTTAGAAAATAAGATGATCGTCTTAACATTTCAGCCTCTTTTGGTAACTGAGTGTGAAAACAGTGAACAGATTATTGGAATGAAGAAAAATGACATGACTAAATACTAAATGATGAAGAAAAGCTTATGTATCATTACAGAATTATTAAACCTGTAATATCTCAGGACTAACCACCAAGCAGAGAAACACATTCAGATCATTAAATTATTCTTTATTATCTTGAAGTCCAGAAAATTTCAGGAAGTCTTGTCTGCAAATTCTACATTATCTATGTAAACTGATCTCTACACTATTTTTAAAATATTAATTAGCTCTGATATGGTTAGAAATGTACATGGGTTTTTTTTTTTTTTAAGAGATGATATGAGGTTGTAGTGTGAGCATCTTAGGAATGTAAAGCCAAAGCTGTGCTCTAAAAGAAACAGTTACTTTCTATAATTTGTAAATGAACATACATTTTGGCAGGGGTTTCCCCTCTCTCATTAAGATCATAGAAAAGCAAAAACATACATTGGATCTGGAAAGATATATGTGAGCAAGAGAGGGAAAAGGTTCTTAGAAATCAGTTCCTGTGAACATCAGGGTTTTGTCAGGGGTGAACAGTCACCTACCAAAGGTTATCTCTGCTCTGCCTTTCCAATTCCTACTTTGGTTCCTCATTTGTGACTCTAATAGCTCACCTGCTTGCCATTTTATGTTTTCATATTTAAAGAAAAAAAACACTTTGATTTTAGTAAATCTATTAATTTTTTTAAATTCAGGGTTATCTTTAGGTGTCTGTTATATGTATTTTAAGATTATTTTGAAAATATTTGTCAGAGAACAGCAAGGCAAACGCAAATTCATTTTATAACAAAAAACTATTAAGAGATTTTTTAGAACTTATGGTTCTTCACAATAAGTAGTACATGCCAGTGAATTATTTTTAACATTTGTTCTTAATTTTCCTTTCAAAGGTAGATTTTTCTATTTGTTGAGAAGGATTACAAATATTTCCATCAGCATCTGATTAAATATTTTAAGTCTGCACATTTTGTGAGGGTCCTAAATACTTTGTTTCACTGTTTATCTTAGCACTTTCAAAAAATCATAATCTCTGCAGCATAATTTGAAGGTGTTTTCTGATCATCTCTCATTATATCTTCACTGATTTTATATAGAGAATATGGTTTTATTTTACAGTGAGAATGACTCAACAGTTTTGAAATTTCCATACATTATACATGAATTACAGCATTAATCTTAAGACTAAGACCAAGCCAGAGTCAGGGTCACTCCCATTGACTCAAACCATTATAGTATTTAACAAATAAAGGCAAGGAGTCAAAGTTTCCTTTGCAGTGAAATAAAGGTATGTGGTCATGTTTCCTTTGCGATGCTGACCTTAAAGGAGACTGGGTAACAGCTAAACTTAACAAACATGCTCATGTGTTCAGATTCTAAACATTAGTTACAGTGAATAAACAGACTCTTCTCATAAAAATTCTAATGTTCTCTTCCTGTAAATGTACCAGATGTTGAGTCATATAATGTAGGAGGTTTAACATTAATTATTTTGATCATTTGACTGTCATTATACTCCCTTATGCCATAGAAGTTTGGAGGTAATAAATAAGACAAAACAAGGCAGACTTTTTCTGAGAAAAACAACTATGTAGCATCTTTGTTTAAATCTTTTAGGAAAACACAAAATAACTGGGAGTGGGTCTTGATTTTAAGACATACAAATGTGTATTTACAGATTGTGCAACTAGACAAGGAAGATGCCTGCTTCTTTCTGAGATGTCTTTTTGAAGGTATTTCGGATTAAAGGGGTAGATCAAGATTTTCCATATTTCAGAGTAAAGGTCACTCAAAAAGCCAAGAGATACAAAGAGGTTCCCTTCACAGAGAATGAAGTCTCAGCAACGGAAGGTGCTGAGAGACTGGGAAGGCAAGAACAAAGGGCTATATTTCTCTGTATTTCTCGCTTAGTGAGCAACAGTTCTAAGAAAATGGTCATAGACTAGTTGACATTTGGAAAAGAATTCGGCTACAAGGAAAAGTAGATGATCGGAGAAAGCGAAAGAAGGTTGCTACATGAAATTAATTCTAAAAGAACCAAACTATCAACTAAAAGATTATGATCTCAATAAAATTAAAAAGTGTTTATTAAATTAATTTTATTTTATAAACTTTAAAAACTGCTCTATAGTGATTTTTTCCTACGCTACTCTTGTGATATAATTTCCTGTGTTTGTGGGGGTGGGGAGGGAGAGAGGGAGAAGAATGCAAATATTGTTCCTTTTGGGTTTGACTAGGCATCTTACTAAATGGAGAATTCAGGATTGGTCTTTACTGATATAATCACTATAATAATTGCTCAACAGAAAATAATAACAGTGAGATTTCCAGCAAGGAATAGAAAGAAGAAAGGTTTAAATGACAAGGCATGTTTATAAGAAGATTGACCTAATATTCTAATAAGCCCTACTGCCCCAAGATAAAGATGAAAAAAAGACACTTTAAAGAAAAGCTCATCTTTGGAAATAAAGAGAAAAAAAAATACTCTGCAGTTTGCAGTCTGCCTCTTACAGTCTATCTTCTAATTTATGCAATGTGAGTTAAAGTTACAACCGTAAATAGGACACATAATATACCTTTTGCAGAACTATCAAAGTTCTCAGGAAGCCAGATTTAGGGCTTATGCGAAGATACATGGTAATCTATTTCTGATATATTCCTTGTTCTCCCTCTTAAAGGCAAATAAAAAAGACAAATATCTCTTCTGGAATTAAAAATGGAGGTGCTCTATGTCTTTGGTAATACTGTCAGTGAAATGCAAAACTGGTTGCAGACCCTAATATCACTTAATGTCAGAGCCATGAATGACACCGATGGGATGTTCTACACATCTTCCAGAAATAAATACACTTCCAGAATATGGTGGCAATGACTGGAAGAGGTTGTCAAGCTAAATGTGATTGTATAGTTGGTATATGGAAACAGCTAGGTGCTACAGTGAATTGTAAAGGAAAGCTTATGAGAGGAGAAATAGGGGAATCCTAAAACCATGGAATGATAAAAAGTTGATTGCTACACTCAGTTTTATCTCTTAAAATAAAGTTATAGAGAGTGAGGACCCACAGGAGCTGTTTTTCCTTCAATATCCCATTAAAAAATATGTAGGCCATAGGCTATAATGTACTAATAATGTGTTTCTGCCATTTCTCCCCAGTAGGAATTTATCATCTGAAATGAGCCTCTAGTATTCTCATTGAATTTAATGAAATTCACATTGCATTTATTGAAATATGTCTATAATTAACTTCCTCAGTATATTAAACACTACCTCAGAGGCTCTAGAGGCTTGGAGTTTGCTGGGGGTTATGTTGGTGTTGTTTGGGATGGACAACAATAGGTCTTGTATTTCCTTCTTCTAGCCCCAGTAAACTTCATATAAATGTATTGGAAATATATTTCGTGTATAAACGTTATAGCTAAGTAGTAGTACTATTTTTTTTACTTCTTAATGTTGGCAAGTTTGTCTCAGAAGTGTCTTTTAGATCTCATTTATCGATTTCTTTCATTTGGGTGTGATCCTAAGAATGCCAAGCCATGAGAAAAAATCCTATTAAAAATATAGAACTATTCATGTTATTAAGAATCAATGTTTTACTTATGTAAGGAGCATTTTACAGGGTGTGACCCAGTCTACATGAAAGGCCTTTTAGATAAAGATGGAAATATAAAGAACTGAATATGCTTGTTCATGGAAAACGTGAAGTTGCTAATTAACTTATGTGACTAAAGACTGCACAGAGAGCTCTAAATTTATCACTAAAAAATCCTTCATTCTCAACCTGTAAAAAAAAATAAATTAGCAGACTCAGTAGATTTGTCAATTCTAAAAACATTACTGTTTTACAAATAGATTATGTTTGCTTTAATTAACACCATGTTCTGATGACAACACACCACGCTGTCCATATGCTCCATTTTTGTAAAAAATGAGGGACTAATTCTTCCTGCTTGTAGTATTACGGCAGATGTGACTCCTACCATGCCTTCTCATGCTGCCTTCAGGTTTTATTTTGGTTTTGGTTTTTTAATTTGCCTTGATGAAGATTTTTTTTTTAATATTTCATCAGAAAAATGTGATTTAAATACATAAATAGGGTAAGGAAGACATAAAGTAAAGGGAAAAAGAAAGGGAAAGGGAAAGGTAGAAAGAAAAGAACAAAAAGAAAAAGACAAATAGGTATAAGGAGGAAGACAGAAAGGTAAAGGAATGAAAAGAGGAAGGGTGATTATTCAAATTAAAGGAATTCCTTAACCAAGGAATCTCTGTTCTCATTGTAAAGATAACTATTCCTGCATTCAGGAAAATGCATCTAAGTGTTTCCTCATGAAAATAAATCAATGTAAAAATGTATGCATAGATTTGGCGACCTTCTTGACCATTACATACCACTCCTATATTTTCTTCCTAGTATCCCTAGAAAGCCTAATGATAATAAGAGTATTGCTAGTCGTGTCTCAGTTCAATTTTGCGGTGTTACTGGCTTCCTTAAGTACAGAGTGCTTAGTCCTTCTTTGAGACACATCCTTCAAAATATGCTAAATGCTTATGGTTCTCAAGTGTGAAAGCTTTCTTACTGAGAAGAACTGAAGAAGATGGGAACTTGGAAAAATGAAAAAGAGATATACAAATATGACAATGAGGAATGGTAAGAAGATAATGAAAGGTCAATAATAAGTAATAAGTAATGGACAGCTTGCAAAGCTCATTGAAGGCAAGGGCAATTTTTTCATTTATTTAAAGGAACTTTGAACACAGTTCAGAGGGGAATACAATGAAAATAAATTTAGTGTCTAAAAACATAAGTATTATATTGACAGGTATTGACCAGAAAATTATAAAACTTCTTATAAGAATACAAAAAAAATCAGAAAAAAAATTGCAAGTAATACATATGCACTGGAACTTTAAAAAAAAGTTTAATAAAATCTTACTCTTTATTTCAACGTTTCTTCTGTACCAGTACAATGGTTACAAGTTCTGTAAAATAAACATATCTTAGATATTTGCTTACTTTTATCATAATGGTAACAAGAAAACTCCTTATCTCAAAGTAAGACAAGAATTTTTTTTTTTTAATTCAATAAACATTAAAACCAAAGAAATGAAATTTCCTTAATATATGGGAAAAAAAAGAAACATAACAAGGAGAGGCACTGTAAAAAACGTGTTTTTTTCAGAATGAGATATTTTTGATACTTTTCTTTTTATGGTAGCTTGTTTATTTGGATTTCTAGAATCTTGTACAATAATTTGAATTTTCAAAAGAAAAATAGAAAAAAAATGTTTTATGACTCTATATTTTACAGTCTTATTATTAACAGTATTATTCACACATTTTAAACTATTTTTTTTTAATGACAATGTCAGCTTTAGAACCATGTTTTCTTATTTTGTTAGATTTAAAAAAGACACAGTTTGTAAGTTTAAATTTGCGTATGAAGGAATCCTTCCTATCACCCTGTAGTGATATCTTGTGAAAGAATTAATGTTGCAGCAGGTAATGGTTATTTTTCTACCCCCAAACACTACCACACAGCTCTGTAGCCCAACAGAACTTTAGGAAAAGGCAATGAAAGATAATAACGAATTGCCTCAAACCCTGCAGGTCTGTTGTGCTTTGGCCCTAAGGTGTGATTTCATGTGGTACTACAGCACGAGGACAGCCCTGACATCATTCAGCACACCCAAAAAAGGCATAAATCCCTGTAAAGACAACAGTTGCGTGGGTTTTTAGTTTTCCATGGGTGCTAGCTCTGGGCAGAACCGACCTAAAGGCCAACAGGCTCCTCCTGGCTGCTCAGGTGAGCCAGATTTTTAGTCCAGTCACAGAGGTGGAACATGTTAAGGACAAGCAGATGGGGCTGGGGCTCCTCAGAGGAGGTGTTTCCCCACTTCTCGTGTGGAGAGGTTTCACTGAGTTAGGGCAGTAAGCAAGAGCCACTTCTACTGGCAGCCTGTTTTTATCATCTGTCTGAATCATCTCCAAGGATACCGCAGCACGAAAACATAGCAGAAAATCTAAGACATAAAAAAGTAGGTAAATTTTAGATGGGGACTATGCAGATGAAGTTACCAAAGAGGCAGTAATGAACAGGTGAAAATATCTTACCCTGAACTTGTTGGTATTGTTCTGTGGGAAGACATCAACGGAGACACCCGTGCCCTTTGGAAACGGAGACAGTGTCTAGACTTCAGCACAGTAACAAGACAGTAATTCAAATGGCAAAATACGGAACGCTTCTCCTGTAATGCTGTTCAAATCAATTAAAAAAAGTGGATCAATAATGTCAAACTAAATTGCTTAGGGATTATTTAAAGGCTGCTTCTTTTCCCAGCAGTCATGTGTTTAAGAACTGTCGCAAATTGTTCCAAGCATTAGGAGCATCAACTAAGCAAAACAAATTTATTATTTGCAAATAAAAATGTGCTTAAAACCCAGCTAAATGTAGGTAATGTTAGTTCATGCCCTAATGGCTGCCTAGTGGAAAAAATGAATACAGCTTGTTCCCTTGTTCCCCCTGGTCCCAACATGCCCTCTACTGCAACTATTCTGGAAAACTCAACTCAGCCTGGGACGCTTGGACAGTCTGATTTTCTCAAGGACTGCAGAGAAGCTAAGATTTCCACTTCTTTGTTATGCTTTCAGAAGGGTTGGAAGGGGTTGCTGTAAGCTGACATCTGACCTTTCTTCTGACCCCTGGCACTTTTTAAAAATTTTATTTTAGGCTTTCCAACTCTTGTAGCCAAAATACTTGCACTATGGTTCCTTCTTTTTCCTTATTCTTGACAGAGTGCTGCCCCTATTTATCAGAGTACACTTCTGCAGGGCTGTCAGTTGTTAGTATTCCCATTATCATTAATCTAGGCATTTTTGAGTATTTAATTTTTTGGTTTATGAACGGGTGATACAAAGCTGTCAAACTTTACTCATAACAGCTACTATCTCCCATTAATTAATAAAAGTGCTTCCACCTGCTTTTATTTTCAGTTATGCTAACACCATTCATGACCACATGCAAACTGGCTCTTCCTCTTTGACCAGGGCAAGGGAACGAGGAAAACACAGCCTAGATGCGAGGTCTGAAAGAGTTAGAGAGAAGCACTGCTGATGCTCCAAGTGAGTGTGTAAAAGGGTGGGGAGGGATGATATCAAAACATGAAAGATAATAAGCATTGCAGAGGGAGTTCCTAAAGCAAAGAAATGTTGGGATATTTTTGCTTGCATGCTTAATATGGGATCTGGCCTTTATGAGATTTTGTATGTTTTTGAATCCAGAAGTTTTCCTTTGAAATAAATAAAAGAACAAATCAAACCAAAATTCAGAGGAAAATGAAAAGTCTCAAAGTAACTATTTTAGAAAAACTCATTACTTTAAATCATTTCAAGACTCACAATGCTACTTTAAGTTTCTCTTTCGGATTGCCTGTGATTGATGTTAATGGCACTAATTCTGTTCTCTTAAGCAGCGTTTGTAGGAGACAGAGAAAAATGAATCAAATAAAATTGAATCAGAACTACTGCAAGAACAGAGAACAGCTTTCAAAAATGGGTAACTCTTGCAGTTACTATTAATAAACCAAGATTAGACATCACTCAATCTTCTACCAGTGTCTTGGCACTTCTGTTAACAGGTCCCTCACTCTTGTTCAGATTTCCAGAATTATTTCCTAGACGAGACGAAGATGCTCCTTCAGCTTCTCATGGGAATCCTTGAACCATAGGTTTTGCTCCTCTTATTACTATTTCTTGTTCAAGTGTCAACACATATCTTGAATACATTAAATAGAAGGTTATTCTTCTAAGCTGAACCTTGTACAATTAGCACAGAGACATGATTTTATTAATGTAATTACATTTCTACCACTCTAAAATCTCCATTTTACCATATGTTCTGGTGTACAAAATATTTGATGGAAAGCACTATCTTTTGGCATTCAGCCTTCCCATTTCCTTCTAAACAGCATGGTGGCATTCTCAATGTTTGAAAAGGACCCACTTCAAAGGATGCTTTCTGAAGTTTCAGTCAATTTTATATTTGTAACTATATCCCTTGTTCCTGTTTTGTGTAATGCATTCATGCTAACTCAACTGCTCTTTCAATAAAGCTTTCCAAAGAAAGAAAGAGAATAAAGTGTACATCCCCAGAGTTTTCAGGAGCTTTTTCAGACATCTGTTTGTTCTTTTTTATTTTTTTTTTTTCTTTAGGGAACCTCTGTTTGCAGTTAGGAATGTAGGCCAGCTAAACATTTTTCATAGGTATGTGTAAATATTTCCTGTCATGAATGGAGGGAGGAGATTCTAAACTTAGGAAACATAATCCAAATCACAGAAATAAAGATTAGGACATTAGGGATTCTATGCACCATGCAAAAATACTGACAAACTTCTAAATTAAGAGATCAACCTTGTCACACCATTCTGACAGAACTACTGCTTGAAAAAAACAAATGTAGATCAGGCCGGCGTCTCTCCTTGTTCATTTTCTCAACTGCAACATCCAGCCTGTGGAATCTGATACAGTGAACTTTAATAGAGGTCTCTGATCTGACAGAGACACTTTTTTATTTTTAACAGATACTTTGGTTATACATAAAAGTAAAGGGACTTGGGAAAACCATGCTTATACTCTTTTTTTCCTCCCATTTCCTATATCCTTTTCCTTTTTACAGTTCTTTCTTTAGTCTTTGCAAATGTCATTTGTCAATACACTCACCAGACTTGGAGCCGATTCGATATGACTAAGCATCACCTTGCTAGAGCTGAAAAGGCTCTCTAGCCATAACATGTAGATGGTTAACTGGTAAACATGAAACACCAACCTCTCTCTTCTCTGCGGGCTGTTTCTCACACTATTGCTGTTCAGTCAGTCAGCCTGCAGAGAGTAATCAAGGTTGAGTACAACTGATGAAGGCTGTGAAAGCAGCAGGAAACTATTTTACCAAACAGATATTTTTCATTATTATTACTATTACTATTATTTCTTGCTTCCCTGCCTTAACAAAACAAGTTGCTTCATTTTCCTTGCAGTGCTGGGAGTCAAAAACAGCGAGGAGGAGCCAAATCAAGGAAAGGTCAGTCCTTTTAACCAGAGAAAAGCCTCAGGTCACCTGCTACCATGATCATAATTAAGCAGTATATCTTGGAGCTAGTTAAAGGCTAAATGAGTGGAAAGAAGGGGAATAACTGTGCCAAAGAACAAAGGAACAGAAAGGGATGTAGTCTTTTCAGAAGGTCAGAGGTGAGACATGGCGTGGTTAATTGTATGAGGGCACAGTCATAGGGCTGGAGAACCGTTGGGAGCAGAAGTTCCCTAACACTGCTGAAGCAGGCCACAGTCATTGTGATGTGGAGAAATTAATTCTACAAAAAAAATAAATGATTGTGTATTAATCCATTAATGCATCGGTTGATTAGGCTTGCTAGGCATTATTAGCTGATAAAAGGACCTTTCCTTTTATGTGCCTAGTGGACAGCTTCTTGGAGCTTTAACTAGCAGAGGAAGGCTACCGTGAATGAATAAGGAATGAATTTGCTAAAGCAACAGCTAAGGAGGCTGCAGGTATTCCCTTTGCACACACAAGCATAAATAGCCTGTTTTGAATTATTAGCCTGTCTTGTTACGCACATGCTCTCAAAAACCTGAAGTTTGAGCAGGTATGGATTCCCACACACATCCACCCTCACAGTATATCTGTGTTTCCTTACCTGCTTTAGTAAACATCCAGGTAGACAGAGGGCTCTTTATTAGGTTCAGGTTTGCGTTTGGGTTTAGTTTTGGGGATCGTTTTTGGTTTGGGGAAGATTTTTGTTGTTGTTGTTTCTGTTTTAGTGAATAAAAAACCCACTAAGTAATCACTGCTTTGAGTAGAATATGCCAGTTGTGCCTTCTTGTAAATAGTCCTGTGCTGCGTGCTAAATCTTTTCTGTGCCTTTGCCATACAAAGGACATTCATTCTAAAACATAATCCTAGTGATTATCAGACTACAGTCAGAGTCTTTGGGGAATCTCTTCATATCACAGCTGAGTAAACCAAAGGTGTGGTGTTACAGAGAAGAGGTTCCAGTTCTCTCTGATCCTGCTGTCTCTGCTGTTTAACCATTTGTTGTTTCCATCTCAGTTCTTTCTGCATTCCCATACGCACTGCGAGCCATTGCTTCCCAAGCATGTTCTATGCTTGGCTTCCAGCTCTTTCTCCCGTCAGTATGGCTATGAACCCTTCTCCTCTGCGTCCTTCATGTCTTCCTGCTCTTGTAATAAAAGTTGATTATGTTTGAACTGATGAAAAATTTGTTTGCTCAGCAATTTAGACTTTGCAAATACGATTTCCTCCTTCAAAAGTACCTTTAGCAATGAGGCTCAATCATACCTCTAACTTTTTTCCTTCTTCTTTCCTCACAATCTAGAAATTATTTAGTACAGGTAAATAACTGCAACCTTTCCCTTCTCTAGGAAGAATAATGTTTCTTACATCATGTAGTAGCTAGACAAAGAATAATTTTGGAGAATAACTTAATATGTTACAAATAGAAACTTTGTCATTGAACCACAAATTTTTGTCTGGCATCAGAGCAATTTTACATTTTAAAATTCTATACTTAGTGTATTCATATATAACCACTGACTTACTACTCTAATGATAGGTCAGGAATGTATTTTTAAAATATTGTTAAATATGGCAGATTATTAAAAGATTACTTGAAAAATTTAAATTCAGCCAGCTAGGTGCTTAATCTTTATTAATGTACTTATACATCATTAGAAGAATATGTAATTATTTAATAACTGGAGGCCGAGAAAAACATTAACAAAGTTAGAATACATAAAATGTAGGTGCTGCATTATTTTTAAATTTGTATGATCTAGTGTTTATTGGAGGAGATAAACTTTAATGTGTCATGACAGTACTAAAGATTATATTCTCTGTATTTTAACCATAATATTTCTGATGTTATTGAATTTTATCACATTAATTTCTTGAAACTAGAAGAGAGTACAAAACACTCACTGTGCTCAAATTGTCTAAATTAGATTGTCCTTTGTTGGGTAATCTAATTGTTGAAATATGGTCTAGAAAATAAATATCACCAGCTTAAATTTTAGACAAAGCTTTGAGCAACAGATCCATGTAAAAAACTTGCCAAAGAAAATCTAAATATCAACCTCCTGAACTTTTACTGTATTCAGTAATATTTTCAGGCATAATTGTATTTGTACCTTGATAAAAAGACTGTTCTTCCCTGCAAGTGGAAGAGCAAATGCTTCCCTTGTCCTGCTTCTCCAGGTGATCCAGTTTTATGCTGAATTTGTCACATCTAACCACACCTTTAAGTGCAGTTTTGACTCAGCTCCTGTTTATCCCTGATGTGTTTACATAGTGAATAACTGAAACTACTGGTAAAAGTGTTTGTTTAGTTAGCTTCATGATGTGTCCAGTGTAAACAGGATGGACACAAAACATTCTATGAAGGTCCCTAAAAAGCTCTCTAGAGAAGTTAAGGCTTTTAATTACTGTCAGTTGTAGGAGAATGCAGTTAAATTGTTTTTCTGATATGAATGGAAAACTTCTTTTTCTTTTTACAGAAAAGCTTTTAGAGCCTGTAATGCATAAATTATCAGAGCTCCTTTCAACACATTTTAATTTACTTATCATTTAAATGTAACTATTAAAAAAAAATTAAGCCTCTAAGTGATCCTCTTGAGATTTGCATAAACTTGTTAAATACACAGATTGTCTCTGAACTGAACTCCTGATTTTAACTTTCTTCTTTTATTCTTCCTTTGTTTTTAACTATAGCTCTCTCTGTAGCGAAAAAAAATACTCCTAAATTTCTTTGTTGTCTTAGACGATCACTTAAAAAGATGCAATATACTACTCATCTCTCATAAGAAGAGTACCAAGAGACTGTTTAAAATGAACTTTAAAATATTTCAAAAGAAATTCAGAAACCAGTATAAGGTAGCTTTCTTTTCTCTCCAAATACAAATGCCCCTCTTTCCCCATTCTACACGATTGGGATTCAGACCAAGAAGTTAAAGAATGAGAGAGAAATGCACTGGCCTGATATGCAGGACTGTCAATATTAAGTCCTGGATTAGTGACAGGTTTAAGTTTCAATATTTTATGAGTCTTCTGATTTCGAATGGATGATTTATCACATTAGAAAGAGGAGAACATTCCTTTGCGATGAGAGATGGTAATTCTTCCTCGGTCTGGCAGGCTGGAAGATATTGGGCCATAAAATCATGACACTGGAAAGCGATTTTAGGTAATATTTAGAGGCCTACACTGTTTGTTGTTTATGATATTTCTCTCCCCCTCACCCTGAAGAGTTTAATTCAAGGTTCAATTTTGGTCTAGAACAGATAAAGAATAACCATAAGATTCAAAAGTTGTTAATGCTGTTCTGATGAAATATGCAACAGAATATTTTTTTTTTTTTAATGAAAATAGAGAGGTTTTATTAACATTTGTGAAGATTTATCTTTTCTTTTTTGGAATAATGTTGACTTAAAACATATCCCAATGTATATATGAACATATACTAAGACACGTCTAAAAATTATATGCCTCCAGCCACTAGCAATCAAAAAAACGTACCTCAAAAGTGATTCAAACTTAAAAGATCTACATTTCAGACTCAAAATCATTGAATAACATTTAAAAATTATTGAAGTTTCACACCTTGTACTCAAAAGTTAAAAAGTAGTATCCTAAGAAGACAAGACAGGGAAGTAAATGTCTCAGCAAGATCAGAGATGAGAGATGAGCAATAGAAGAGAACATAGGGAACCAAAACATTCCTTTGCTTGTTCAGTAGAACTTGTTCTGGAAGTTCCAGGACACATCAAACTTGGACCCCTTTGATTCTGTTTTATCAGTGCTGATTTCCACTCTTGTATGTACTGGGCATCTTCATTTTCAATATTGAGAGTAACTAGATAGGAATACTAACAACTCTAAATTTTAAAGTACACATCTGGATAACAAAAAACATGAAATACCGCATGGCCAAAGTTATTTTATTAAAATATGACACACAGGATAACATGAGCTTTAAGAAAAGTGTTTTTCACAGCCACAGAAACTATATCATATTGAAATTTCAGCATGATAATAAATTTTTAAATTAAATTAATATTATGATAAATAGAAAAAATGCAGGTTTTGTGTACAAATATTAGATTGAAAGACCATTACATTTCTAAAATATATAATAATTTATATAATATAATAATTTATGTAATATAATAATTTATGTGGACAAGTTTAGATATTCATTCTCACTGAGAATGATAAGCATATAGACTTATATTTGAAAGTATAGCAAAAGAAGTTCCATTTTTGCTAAAACTAATACACATTCATTTAGATAAATCTGAAGATATTTTCACTCTACTAATATATCTTTACAGACTGATCAAGTAGATCTCTTTAATAGCATTAAGTTTCATTTGGAAATCTGGCAATCCTTAAATAGCTGTTTCTTCAAATCTAGTTACTAAAAAAGAAGTTTCGGAACAGATTACAGTTCAAATCATAAATTTGTATGGAATAATTGATTTGTCCAAACATGCCAATTTTTCACATTATTCACAAATGAACATTAAAAGCCATTACTTAAGTATTTGTTTTGATACGAACACTAACGTAAAGAGTAACCTGATCTTTAAAAAAATTTATAAATCTAGTACCAAAATTAAAGAGCAGGCTTTAAAATTCAGTATAAATTTTTAGAGGCACAAAAAAGGCAAAACAAACAAAATCCCTTGAAGTTACGTGCTGTCCTCTTTCATCTATTGAGTTTATTTCCCTCACATTTAGTTTTATTTCATTATATGCAGCAAGACTAATTTTTCACCAAAACATTTTGATTCTTCTCATTAATTTTGCCCCACTTTGACCATTAACATTTTTTACCCTGAAGTACTTTACAGCACAATTCATTTTAATTTATTTTATTAAGCTAAGGTTTTCCAATCTTTTAAATGTAAGAGGGATTGAATAATGTTACTTTATCTTGTGATATCCAGAGGTCCCGTAGAATGCTTAAATTTTGCAGGTGATATGTGAAAACTAGATTTTATTTTTTTTTTTTCTGATATGGAAAAAAAGTATTGATTCCTTGCATTAAATTTTACTTCTTCTAATAGTATTTTTTAAATTTTTATAGTGGGTTTCCTTTTCTGCATAAAAGGCAATTGTAAGACTTTTCAGGGAAAAAAACCTTTGCTTCTTCCAGCCAAAAATTTTTGTAATGAAAACAACAGGCTAGAAATAAAGTTCTGAATCAACAGATGGAGGGTTTTTTTTTGTTTTGTTATTGTTTTTTTTTTGTTTTGTTATTTTTTTTATTAGTGAGTAAATGATGTGAACGATGGTATAGAGACAAAGAAAAAATATATTAGTCCTAGACCTCTGTCTTCCTTGGACTATGTGTCCCTTGTTTTATTTTTGGGTTTTTTTTATGCTGGCTATATTATACAATACATTACCTTCTTAATTTATAGCCATCTTCTTTCTCCTAGGAAGATCAGAGCAAGGGAAAAGGAAAGCTCCCATTTCTCTTCACCACTGCTTCTGTATTCTAGTAAAGAGGAGCTTAGCTTTGCATGTGGTGACTGGTCGCAAAAGACCGTAGGTAAGCATGCACAACACTCGCCCAAACAGAAAATATTAGTTAACAACTGTGCAATAAGATTACAGGAAGAACAAAAAATAAGACTAGGATTAGTGACAGCTCTGGTTTTCTACCTGCTGTGTGCACTGGTGCCTGTTATATCTAAGAAAAAAAGTGTCAAAAGTTTTAATACAGAATAGGAGTATGACTTAATAAGCATAACAGAGACTTAGATAAAATATTCGAAAGAAATTATTACCAAAAAATGGTGTGAGATATTTAAGAAAGATAATATTAAAAAATAGTATTAACTCTTTTGTATACTGAGGATGTGACAGCTCTGATGTTCAGAGGACGTTAGAACTGAAGAAAGCCTAGCTAACACCAGAAAGCAAGCCCTAACACAGATGGCAATATGCTGGGGATCTACTACAAACCTCGAAACTGGAATCAATTGAACAATGCTTACCAGCGATTTCCAGTGCAGGATAACGCTGTTAATTAAGAAGCAGAATCTGCAGGATTTGTAACTACAGAACAAACCCTAAGATAAATAGATACCTTATTTTTTTCTGCTCCCTCTATTGTTACATTGTTTAAAGAACCAAACCATTTGTTTTAGATGAATATGGGGTAAGATGTTTTTTATGATTCTTGTGACTTTATAAATATTGCATATTCAAAATATTAAGTAATTAATATCACAGTATCACAGTATTGTAAGGTTGGAAGAGACCTTTGAGATCATCGAGTCCAACCTATGGCCCAACACCTACACCTACTACCTACACCTACTCCTACTTGTCAGGTACACCATGGAACTAAGTGCCTCATCCAAATTCTCTTTGAACACCTCCAGGGATGGTGACTCCACCACCTCCCTAGGCAGAGCATTCCAGTGAACAATTACCCTCTCAGTGAAGAACTTCTTCCTAATGTCAAGCCTAAACCTCCCCTGGCGAAGCTTGAGACCGTGTCCTCTCGTTCTGTCACCGGTCACCTGAGAGAAGAGCCCCACTCCTGCCTCACTACAGCCTCCCTTCAGGCAGTTGTAGAGGGCAATAAGGTCTCCCCTGAGCCTCCTCTTCTCCAGGCTAAACAACCCCAGCTCCCTCAGTCGCTCCTCACAGGGCTTGTGCTCCAGCCCCCTCACCATCCTCGTTGCTCTCCTCTGAACACCCTCTAACATCTCAACATCCTTCCTAAACTGAGGGGCCCAGAACTGGACACAGCACTCAAGGTGCGGCCTGACCAGTGCCGAGTATAAGGGGATGATGACCTCTCTAGTCCTGCTGGTCACACTGTTCCTGATGCAGGCCAAGATACCATTGGCCTTCTTTGCCACTTGGGCACACTGCTGGCTCATGGTGAGTTTCCTGTCCACCAGCACTCCCAAGTCCCTTTCCACCTGACTACTCTCCAGCCACTCTTTCCCCAGTCTGTAGCTCTGCATGGGGTTGTTGTGTCCAAAGTGTAGGACTCGGCATTTGGACTTGTTAAACCTCATTGCTTCCTTCAGGGCAGCAGACCCCTATATTGAGATGACTGACTTACTATTATTTACCAAATTTACTAGATAGGGATTTTTCTAACCTGAATACTAAAGCATACAACTCATATTTCCCTGACAAGCAGTCTCAGAGAGTTCAAAAAACCTTGAAACTGCCTGGTTCATTCTCCTATTGTTAGAGGATGTTTAATTAGAGAAGTATCTCCTGCAAAACAAAATAAGACAGAAAAATGCTATCTAGCAAGTTCTTGTTACTCAACAGTGATGAGTGTTTGATATAAACCCCAGAGAATCAATTTAGAAGAGAGTTTAATCATAGAGTTGGAAGAAGCTGGTTAAGAAGGTAAAGATGAAGGGAAAGACAGACAGAGGAGAGAACTGTGGACAGGGATAAAAGCATATCAATAAACTAAAAAGCAGACATCTTTAAGGAACATCCAAAGAAAGTAGGTGGCAATAATCATCTGCAAGTATGCAGGATATGAGAAAACTGATCGTACTGTTGAAGAAGAACCAGACATTACAGTATGTCACAGAGCTGAGAAGACATCAAGAAGACGATGTTGTGACAAAAAAGTCAGAAGTCATACTCAAATGTGTAAACAAGGTGGATATTGTCTGTGAAAAACAGTCTGTTTCACTACAAAAGTTTTTAGGATATTGGTCACTGGAAGAAGTATTGCCCTCAGCCTTGGGACTCAAGCTGGAAGAGAAGTAGATGGCAAAGAGAGTACTGAGAGGAGGAATAAGAACATGCTGAGAAAGTGTCTTGTTATGTAGGCAGAAAGGGGTAAAACCCCACAACAACTTCTTAATCTAGATAAAAGTAGACTGAAGAGGGTGAGAAAAAGCCATCAGAAAAGTTTTCAGATAGATGACAATCTCATGCAAAGAAGGGTGTCCTCTGTGACCTTCCTGAATAACCATCTTTAAAAAGTGTGGTTCCGTGTCTGTGATTAATGGAAAAAGACTTGGGATTAAGCTGTAGCAAAGGTCATTCAGGTTAGACTAAAAAAAATAATTTAAAAAAATCTGCATAACAATAAAACACTGGTATGGATATTCTGGAAATGTCCTGACTACATTAGAAGAACACATCTGAAATGACACAGATATATTTTGTTTTAGCAGATATAGGGGATAGACAATGCTACTGTTGAAGATATTCTCAGATTGGTGGTTTTTTGATTTTTCTGGATTGACAGAAGTCCCAGATGGAACAAAACTAACTTCTATATACAGAATATATTAACACAAGCAAATGCCCACAAATCTCACTAAACAAAGTTATGTGGTTTCATTTTTTTCAAATGATTGTGTTGCCATTATGTGTCTACATGCTGCGTGTATGAAGTTCACATAGCTTAGCTGAGTCAATAGTCAAGAAATAGAAATTTGGAGATATAAAACCAATTAATAGTTAGATTATGGAAACACATAATGGGCTATTAAGCCAGAATCTTGCCCAGGATAATGTAAATTATAGCTGCACACAATGTAAATCATGCTGCTCAACATTGTTGTTACATGGGCCTCTGCAGTTTGCTGCAACAGCTTACAAAGTGGAAATGCTCTTTGGAAGATTTTCTCACATCTATACATTCCATCCTGGACCAACTTGTTCACTGTGGCTCAGTCTTCATTTTGCTATAAGGAGAGATAAAATTTGCTATCACTATACGCAGTCACTTGCATCAGTGGACAAAAGAACATTCAGGGAAAAATAGTGGCTTCAAAATCGCTAAGGTATTTGAAGTGCCCTGAATTCATCTGCTGCTTGCTCCAATGATGTTTATGTTGCCTTGGGAATGGACAAAAGCAATAGTTTCTCTCCTGCACTTGTGATCTGCTTGACACAAGGAGCACTGATTAGCTATTAGGAAGCTTTGAAATATCTCCCAGTTCTGTTGACCAGTTAGTATTCACGTCACGTGGAGATAACGTGCCACTGATGTGCTAACGTACACTAGAAACTTATGACCTGCCCATTCAGATGGCAAAACCCTATCCCTCTCCCATGCCCTGCTCCTGAAATATTCTCTGTACGGGAGCCAGGGAGTTGATTCCACCAGTTGTAGAAGTGATGACTTTTCCACTGGGAGGATGCTTTGATTTTGTTCCTTTCTGACCCAGTTATGCTGCTTGAAGGCAGCCAATATGGCTGTGTGTGTCTAAAAGGTTCCCACAGAGCTGCTAACGAATCATCAAGGACTCTGAGCAGTCAAGGTCTTCTGCTGATGGTTACAAAAAGTAGCAGGTACTTGCTTTGGCTTGCCTCTTAAAGGAGGAAGAAGGAAAGCAGGAGACATTGAAAAAGGATGTTTGCTGGTGCAGAACAAAGGAGAGCCATTGCTCTCCTGGGAAGAGACAGACTGCTGCTAGAAGGGAAATCTGTAAAGGGGTGCTGAATTTGGATGCAGCTGCTGCAACTGGTAACATCGGACCATTGTGCTCCAGTGGCAGCTTAGCTGAAAAAGAAAGGCAAAATGATTGTTTAGGGTCAGGAGTTCATGGGTACATAGAACAGTTAGCTGCCAAACAGCTAACAGTGCTAAAATGTTTATGTAACAACATTAACTGCTACCACTGTTGTTTATATTAGGTCATATGTCTCTGAAAATCTCACCTGTATTCGGTATCAGTGTATGATCTTGTGAAGCATCAGATATATCATATAAAGAACTGGGATAATGTATCTGTTGTGTTTAAATTCATAAATGTTCTAATAATTTGCTAGTTAAGTCTTACTAAACTGAGGAATAAGTGAGACCAGGGGCTCAATGATATTTTGCATATAATAGTCAAGGCCTTTGTACTTAATGCATTGGCTTTTCCTTTATCTGTGCTGTCACCAACATGCATTTTAAAAGCTCACGGGTTTTTTTTTCTTTTTTGTTTCCATGGCAGCAATAAGACTGATGTCTCAGATATGGAAATCTCTATTTATTCTGAAAATTGTTTCCTGACAAAATTGTCTTGAATCTGAATCTTGCAACTGAATACAGGGATTTTATCTTTACACATATCATACATAGATTTATTTTTCTCTATCAAGGACAGAGACATTTGGTCTGCTCCCTGGGCTACCAATTACACTAGCTGATGCTTTTGTTGTATTTCAATTTCTATTTTGAATTAGGAGTTAACTATTTTGCTGGTCTTTGGACAAGTAGAATCACATTTTTGGCTGTGTAGCTTGTGCCATTTCTGTTTCCAGCAAAATGAAAGCGAATTTTTTTTTTACTTCAACAGAGGAAAGCAAAACCACATCTGCTATTCAGCATATTTGATCATTTTAGTTGAATGATGATAGACTTTGCAGAGAACTATTTACCTGGTTTTGTGGATTCATCTTCCAATTAGTTATTCAAAAAGTTACAGATGATATTTTTGTTGCATTTATGTTCAACTCCATTTTATTATACAAGGCTCTTAATTAATCTTGCAGATCAATAGGGAAAAAAAATCCCTTTAACTTGCTTTCTAAGCCATCTATTTTGTTTGTAATTCTTCCTTATCCTTGATTAAAATTGAAATCAGATAGATTTGCCTGCAAGCATAAGGGAAATCAAGTTCAGACACCTGAGTAGAAATGAAATTGCACCAGGAATAAATGCTTCTAGGTTAGCTACTGCAGTGAGATAAATGACAGAGGTAGAGGTGAAGAAAGAAAAGTTCTGTGATGATCTCACTGCTTCCTGTGGTCAGCAGATGTGTCTTATTTTTGTTTACTTTGTAGTCTTTCAACTTTCAAAAGAGTGATAGGTTAAGCTATGAAATGCCAGTCATTTACATGGGGGTAAAACATTCAAATGACTCGCTAAAGGAGCTTAAATCACTATAATTAACCAATCACAAAATATACTACAGCACAAATGTTTTTTTAAAGTTTAATCTACTAATGATGCTCAGCATGCATTAACATTTTCCTCATTTTTTATGTGTCATACATCAGTGGTTAGATAAACACTCTGATTACCATCAGCTTTATGTCACTTTGAGAATCCAAGTTGATAACTGCCATTAATCACAATCTCAGCGGCATGGCACTTTGAGCATCTCTACTACTGAGCACTGGCAACAGTGGCCAATAAAGGACGTAACGTGTTCTGGTGAATACAAAATGATGTGTTTCATTGCTTTATATCCACATACCATTTCAACAACAGAGAACCTCCGAGAATCATGAATATTAGGGAGGCTGTTTGTATGCTTTTTACTCAGGAGTGTTTTCTCCTTTGGGAGCTGAAATACAAACTTATAGTGATTAAACTGAGAGTGGCATTGTTCATGCTCACTCATATTGTATCAGCTATGATAAAAGCCTCCTGGCCTGTGCGGCTAGGTATTTTCTAATTGAGAGTCAGGGAGAGCTATACTGTTGCAGGGAAAGTAAGCTATGCACTAACAAATAGTTAGGAAAAATATCAACACTAGGAATATCACTATCAAATTTTGTTCATAATAGAATTTTGGTCGTGATTCAGCAATTTTCATAATATTCCGTTTAACAATGAAACAACAACTGAATATAAAGCTTCTGAACAAAAGACAAAATTCAGCAAGAATTATTTCAAGTTTCCTAACTTTGATTGCTGGTCCATGATTCTTTTTTTTTTGAGGAGGAGGAGGAAGGGAAGAACTTGTTTATACTTCCTTGGACATTGAGCTGATATCACTGACTCTACAAACTACATATAAAGATGGTCCAAGCTGTCAGATCTGCCATGATTTATCTATAAGAAAATTTGGGTTCATTCATATGCGTTTTGGTGGCTACCTGGATACCTATATACATGCTGCAATTCCCTTGATGTACGTCAAAGCCTTTATATATTTTAAACATACATTCTCTTGTTCTCTAGCCACTTCTTCAACAGTTCAGGTGCACCCACTAACATCACTGAGGAAGTTATAAACTGAAGCAGTTAGATTGATGTTTCTCTGTAAACCAGTTGTACCAACATCATTCAACAGGGGAAAGACAATCATTATTCCTGAGGGGGCAAGATGAAATAGAAACCTAAACTTCAGTATAGCATTGTCTGCATCGTGTTGTTATGACCCAGCCCTGACCAACCTGCTTGGCAGGATGGGGATAGAGTATCTTCCTTTGGTGTGTTTGCATGGTAATCTGGACTGATGACTCCAGGTATTTACATAAAATTCTACTCTGTACTTCGAACACAGGCAAAGAAACATACAGTTTACAATAGTATTTGGGTACAACAAAATGCACCTAAAATTGCAAAGAAAAACAAACAAACAAAACTTAAAGAGGTAGAATAAGGAGAGAGACTGAGGAAAGAATAAGGCAGAGAGAGAAAAAGAAGTAGCAGGGAAAAGAGAAATATCGCATGAAAATGATCACCACTCCAATGAAATCCATTGTGGGTTTCCTAGGAAATGAAGCTCACAGGGCAGAGGGCTCGTGCATGTTCTTCTTGGCATCCATTATTTCTAGAGGAACTCCAATCTCTATTAGCATTTGAGGAGTGGTCTTGCTGTGCCCGTGCTGTTTCTCTGGATGGAAAGCTGTCAAATTGGGGCACGCACAGAAGTTCCTTCAGGGAAGTTCTTTAATAGGGGCTAGGGGCTCCAGGAGTCACTGGCAGTTCAAAGGACCCTTGCCAGTAATAACTACCTTTGAGTCCTTTCAGCGCGCATGTGCAGTCAAGGGCACTCTTGCCTCTTTAACATGTGCAAATCCCACCGGCATGGCAGCCTTTGTGCATCAGAAGCCACACCACAGGCATGGAGATGGGAGTAGTGCCTGCTACTGCACCTCCCCCTCTCTTATCTGCTGCTACTAAACTGCACAAAGCCCTCTACTTTTTATTTTATAGATATAAAATATTATTACTTAGTTTGAACATTACTGTTCATGTAAGATTAATATTACTGCATGCAGCGCGAGCACTAAACCCAGAAAGTATAAGACATACTTGGAGATTTCAGAGCCTTATGGAATAAATTTATAGACTGTATAAAAAGGCTGAAGAAGTAAGTGAAAATGAAATTCGTTGTCCTTGAAAGTGTTTAAATTGGGACGTATGTCGCTATGCATAGAAACCGACTTAATCTATACTGAGTCTTCTTATTTTTAGACACACTTTTAATTTTTTAATTTTTAATATTTACAGCCCTTCTCCTCCAAATTTTGTTACTGACCTTCTTCATAGTTCAGTAATGTGGAACTATTTTATTGTCTTTTGAAATGACCATACTGTTGCCCTAACATAAAACAATAACAATGTTCATGGCCTATGATATTCAGGAGGTCAGACTAGATTAACTAAAGGTCTCTTTTGGTCTTAAAAACGTCTTATGCAGCAGGTTTTTGCTGGAAATGTCATAATGATCCTGTCTGACTGTATGTTATTAAATTAAATTTTATGCCCGATGAAAGCTAACTTGTTCCTTAAAAAGAACAACTAAATAAAACCCATTGCATTTATACACAGGCAAATTTTTATCACTCATTCTTTTCCGACTAGGTTTTATCGTACTATCCACAGTGACTGTGTTTCCTGCAGACATATGCTAACAGATACATTTCATGTGTGAATCTTCTTCCCAGACAAAGAAAGGCATGTATTTTCTTTACTGAAGTAGTTTCTCAGTAGCATTTCTCATTTATTAATTTATTTATTTGGGTTTCTTTTTTTTTTGTAATATGGTGTTTTGTTTCAAGTGCATATGGATCTATGCATTTGTTTACTTATAAGGGTAAGGTTAGGAAATAAAAACCCAAACCACAGCCATACCTCCCAGCTGAGTAGAAATTACTAAACCACATTACAAACCCTTAGGAAAATTTGTGTGTCAGTAAGTTTCATCTCCCTCATAAGATGACTTTTTCCTCATTGAATAAAAATGTGGTCATGCCAATCATGACTTCTGGCCTGAAGAGAGCAGTTTGCACTCTCCTGAGCCCCAGATGTGTAGTTTTGTGGGTGATAAAAGTAAGACTATAACTTCAGTTCTGAAAAGACTGCACAGTAGCACTCACATTTTTAAAGCTCTGTCATCTCCTTCTGTCTTGTCTTGCTTAGATTTCTTTTATTCATGAGCAAATCTCATGAAAGCATTGGGTCAATCTTGAAGTAAATCATGTGGCTGCACATTGAAGTGGGCAGGCAGGCTTGCATGGCACATCCCTCAGTTTCTTGAAGATTACCTGTGAATTATAAAAATAAATTAGTGTTTGATCCTTGTGAGCAGCCTAATAGTAAGATATATGTGATCATATTATAACACATATTATAACAACCTTTATGGGGTGACCAAAACCTTTTCTAACATACTTTCCCTTTAAAGGGGATATGCTAATCAGTTAAATCAAAACTGTAAAGGGGATCAGGAAAGGAGAACAGATGCTTGTCTTTTTCTGCTCACTGGATGGATCATCCAGCAGTGCCATTCTGCTTCATTTCTTTGTCCTTGGATGAATCCCAGTTGTGCCAAATTGAGATAATTAGGTGAATGCATGTACAATATGCATTATATCGTATCCTATATGCATATGTAATTTTCATACAATATGAAAGGCAGACACTTGACTACCTTATGTGTGGATATGCTTTTTCAACAACTGAAATCTGCTTTGTGTACATCAAACTTACTTTTCAAGCTGTTAAGTCAGTGATCCTACAACTAAAATCAGTCTCAAAAATACAGCTTCCAAATTAGGAATGATCATCTCATTTTCTATCTCTTTTCAATATACCACAATGTAGGTTATTGAAAAGCAAAGATACATCAAAGAAATGGTATTTTAGAGATGCATTCAATCCTGGTTTTTTTTCTGTATCCAAAATATTATTAACTTTTCAATTTTGATTTTGCAATATTCTGAATCATAAGGCACAAAAGATTGCAAAAAAGAATAGACAAAACTAAAAAAGTATTGCTCTATTTTTATTGCTTTCAGTCTATAGTGCCTCCTGACTTTTTTAAACAAAAATTTCCCTTTACAAACTACAGTTGGATAATGCTTGTATTTTTAAAAATTAAATTTCAGACTCATACATGCATTAATTAATTACCAAGTGAGGAAAACCAAAACAAAACTCACCATTACACTCCTGTCCACAGCCAACAAAAGTTTAAAAATGTAGTCTTTTTTAATTTGTTTTTCGTCAAGTCCTCAACAAAATATAGGCTATAGTGCAGTGAGACTGTCTTACACGAAAACATAAGAAAAATATCACTTGAAAGTTTTGCCAAAACATAAATATTGGAAAGTTCCATGCTCACCATTTTTTTGAGAGGTTTTGAAATATCGTTTTGTGAATGGACAGTATAACTATGCAATGATTTTCTTTATCCTAACATAGGTATTTTTGTAAAATCTAATAATATTTAATATTAGTTTATCTACATTCAAACACTTCTAGATGTCTCATGTAAGACTATAACCTGGCTGAAGATATACAATCACCTTTGAGTTCGTACTCTTCTGCAGGGTAATTAGGTACACACATTTGACACCATTTTTATTTTAACCCAGATCATTTTACATGTCTCAATTATCAACCACCAAAAAAGTAAAAAAAAAAAAGACCTTCAGGCCACCATTCTCATTCTGCCTAACCTGGGTGCTAGACAATTTACTGAGATCCCCTATCAGCAAATACTTGGATTATGTAACTTTGCGTTGGGTACTTCTGTGCTATCAAGTTTTCTGCGTCTGTGGGTATTCTCTCAGGAAAATAATCCAAGTTCATATGTGTCTTATGATGCTTTAGCTGGTGTTAGTTATATAAAACAGTTAAGCATTTCCTAATAATCAAATAAAGGGGTGACACATTTTAGCTTTTTCATTGTCTATGCTAAAGGCTGCTTGAGTGTATCTTTGCCAAAGCAAAGGATTTGGCTCACAGATTTTAAATGCTGTGAGGATTTTGGTTCTAAATATTGCTATTGATTCAAGTTGCATTGCATGGAAAGCTAAGTTTTTAACGTGCAAAATGGTTTTCTAGGCAGATGTCATCACTGCCTCTGTGGCACTCCAAAGTGCCATTTGATTGCATTTGGGTTTTCCAGTGCTGTGCATTCATCTGTCTCCTACTCCTCCATTGAAAAACAAAACCCTAAATGAATTTTCACGTATCAATGATTGGAATTTAAGAACATGAACACAAATTGTACTTAAGGAAGTACTGTCTATCAAGTGATACATACTTTACACTTCAGTTGACCTCTCATAACCAACATTCTTAATATCCAGAATCCTTTGCAGCATTTTTTCCATCAAAGGACATTTGTCTACGGTAATTTTTCCCTAAGCCTAGTAACCTGTTTCTCACACTTAGTGTGAATAACACGTGCTGCAAAGGAATTGAAAAGAACAGGTTTTTGTGTTTCAGCCACTGCCAACCAACTGCTCATTTCTGTTTCTGTAGAGTGTGGTAGATAAAAAAGATTACATACCACGCTTTCATTTCTTCCCCTTGGGGTAATCACCATCTGCTAAAAACTGATAGAAACACTGCTGTTTTTAAGCACAGTAGAACATTAGTTTTACTTCAGCTCATTTTAAGAGCCAGTGTCTGTACCACCTGATAGAGCTGTAGCAAGTTGTCAAAGATTAAAAAAACCCCCTCCTCCATTTGCCCTGTATAGCAGAAACATTAAATGCACGAATCTCAATGGCTTGTTTTCTTCTTGTGGCACAGTCAGGTATTCCTTTACTTTCTAAATCCTCCTCATTTCTGGATGTCTAAGGAGTAAATTCTAATCTCTGTTACTAATAATGCAGACGACAGAAAAGATACCACACAAACAAAACATTCAATTATGTCTTCAGTGTAGAAATATGGTTTATGGTAGCAACATACATCAATGTACACACTTGCTACAAGTATGTATAGAAAAGTAGGCAATGCATTTCAGATACCATGTTTCCATGAGGTAAAGATAGAAATCAATGAAGTTGATGCATTTTCACCTCTTCACATACACAGGTAATATTGTTGCATGTATCTTGAGAGCTGAACAAAACTAGTTATTGTGTCTGAAGGACACCATGAGCTATTCCTCTGTGTATACATTTCCCCATGCAGGTTATCTATGGAAAAAAAAATAATTTTGTCTAACAAATGTAGAGAAGAAAGTCTATGATGTCAGCTTAATCAAGGGATAGTAACATTAAAAACATTACTTTACAGAGGGATAAGGTTATCACTATCATGCTTTCAGTCAGAGTGAGATGATTCATACTGTGTATCCTGGAACACTAGTAGTGAACACCACACTCACTTCTAGCACTTTCACAACTTTCACAACTTATGTTCAGGATTGTTGGAATTTTGGCAACAAATACCAACATTCTGTCTTGAATATCCTTCAGTTCTTGGCAGTTAGACCCTTAAATCAGGAATGATTTATTCTAAGCATAGTATAATTGTATTACATGCAAATAAAAATGTAGAGGTTAAAGTATGCATAGACGTAAGGTTTCACTTTATAAAGTGTTGTCCCGTCACATACCTTATAATGTGTCAACATGGCTTATCTTTGTCATCCTGGTGGTTCTTGGTCTTGCAGTTCTTTGTCCTGCAAAAAAACCCCTACCAAAGTCATTAAATTCACCTGAGATTTCACTTCCAGAAATAAAGATCAATATGTTTCTCTTGTATTGGTAGCAAACATGTACTTACAACTCCTACAAAACAGTATTAACACAATTGCATCACTAGATTCTTTCTTCTAAAATAACTCTTCTGCTAAACTCCAAAACTTAGTCTTTTCTGAAGCACTGAAAGACACAGAGGCCATGTTAAAGCAGCTGTAGGAAGCAAAGTATTTTCTCCATCCCAGAAACAAATTAAACAAAGGTGCATTTACAGAAGACTGACAGAAGATTGCAGTGTGAGAGAGCCTGATTTCTTGTATTAACCCTTCTTTCCCCTGTAGTGTTTTGCTTTAACTAAATGAAAATGTTTTGATTTGGCTGAGTTGTCTAAGTTACTGTAATTACCTGTCTCTAAAGGCTTTTGGAAACACAGGGTTTGTGGGTATCAAGTCCATAATAGCTGATGAAATGAAATGTCAGAGGCCAGAGAAAAGTAGTATCTCCCTTGCCATGATTGCATTCAGTGCAGTGCAGAGTAACAGCAAAAGCTGTCACCGTGGGGCCAAGGCACAAGTTTCCATCCAACTCCCTCTCCATTTAAAAAAAAACCTAACAAACCAACAAAACTTCAGAAACACTCATAGAAAGCAGGGGAACAAAATGGACAAATGACTTCCCAGCAGGCCCAGGAGGGAAGGTCAAAACAAATACGTGAGTGCAGTCTGCCAGGACCTAGGGTCAGCTCGGCCACTGCAGGAGAAACCATGCTCTCTGCAAGAGAAATGGTTTGAAGGTGATTGAAAATCCACTCTGTAAAATACCTACATTTTTATAGTGTTCCATGACAGATTTTTTCACATGGCTTTTATCAGAGAAGCTTGATTTTGAAGACATTGTTCCCTTTATTATTTGCTTTTTGATTAAACACCACCTATTGTTCCATATTCTGAGAAATGTTGGCCCCGCAGCAGTTGTAAATCAATAGCTGGATGTAGAGGAATAGGAAGGAGAAGGGAAAAAAAAAAAAAAGTATAAAGAAAAGGAGAAAAGTTGCTAACAGTTGGCTGTGAAAGAAAGTTAATAAAAATAGGTCAGGCAATTTCAACCCTTTCTCATATGAAACAAATGGGCTAATCCTAAGTAAGAGTCACACATCAGGATCTTCAGTGTATCTGGGTCTCATCAGGAAGTGGTATGTAAGTAGCAATATAAAAATTCTTTTTCATTAATATCAGGAAGCATTTGCAAGATAAAAGATTATCCTGAGAAGAATTTGTGTTACGTCTGGCTTTTTACCTAGGACCGAATAAATATTGCAGAAATTAAACTAATCTCTTTTTCAGGTCATCAACACAGTCATGATTAGGCTGAAGAAATGTAACTTAAATAGTTAACGAAAAAGAAAACAGAATATAAGGTTTGTTTGGTTTTTATTTACCTCAAAGGATAATCACTTTAGTTGGTTGGAAAGTTCCAGGAAACAAAATCTACCATAATTTTGTGCTTCCATATTATGATGAAACAATGTCTAAAGTAACTCACTTAAAAGTCTACAAATTACAGTATCACAGTATTGTAAGGTTGGAAGAGACCTTTGAGATCATCGAGTCCAACCTCGAATTGAAATTGAAATCCTACTGAAACTCCCGCTTTACTATCTGAGGTAATTAAACTCATCAGGGGACAACTTTCTAAAAAAAGTTAAAAAAATAAAACACAAAAGGGAAGGAAACTTCTGGACAGATAACTAGCAGACATTCAGGTGGAACAAAGTTAATATTTGGGAAAGATTTTGATAGTTGTGTTTGGATCACAAGCTATAGCAACTTTAGCCTGTGTCACTGCTTCTGTTGGTATATGGATTCAATCAAAACACATTGAATGCCAGATGGGACTAGAGGAAGATGTCAGCAGAAAGAAACTATGCTCTCTGATTTTTACGTTCCTGCGCAATAAGCCACTATTGTCAATTGTTTCTATCTGCAAAGCTAATGCTCTTGTTATAAATTTTGGCATGATCTGGGATTACAAAGCCAGCAAGCACCAGATGGCTGAAGCGATCCAGGCCAGGGCTACAGTCTCCTGCCAGCTCTGTTTCAGCGATGAGGAGCATGCGGAAATATGATCTGCACTCAACACGTCTGGGTGAACAGATGCTCCTCACATGTAGACACAGTAAGTACACTGGCAAAACTGTATCATGACTGGTGGTACAGATGCTTGGGGAAAGTAGTGAAGAAGATTATTCAGACCAGTGCAAAGTACGTAACTGTTGAAATAGAGAATAGGTGTAATCTGCAATCACAAATTACCCATAGGCTATGCATTGCTTTAGTTGGTAATGAATATGAACACCATGTCAAGATTACTTTGCTAATCTGTTATAGTTCCAAAATCTTTCAGGAAATTTTACTCTCCCTTGTCAACACAGGGGGAGCTGGGAACAGGGGAGTGGTTTGATTGCTCTGAGTCCCAGTTTGATGGCTGGAGGGGGGGGAGGGGGGAAGGGATTAAGAGGTTTTTTCTGATTAGCACCACTTTTCATCTCAGTGGCTGCTGTGAGTGGAAGCCACAGCTTTGCTGGGCTGGTGGAAGTGTCGTGGAGGGAGCTCCTTTGGCTTAGTCCGAACTCCATTAGGCCTATGCCACCCTTCGGTAAGAGAGCAGTCACCACTGCCTAGAATTGCTGCAGACTCCCTGGGGGCCTGTGTCACCTGCAGAGGAGCTGCTGCCCCCAGACTCCCACCCCTCATCCCCCACCCCGAAAGCTTTCTGACAAAAGGATGAGAAGAGAGTGCTCCTCTGCCTCCCAGAGTGGGACAACACATCCTGCTCTCTGTAAAAACTACTGCACGAAAAGGAGCGGGGATAGAACTTAATTCATTTAAAAGTTTTAGTTGCAGTGTTGCTATGTGTCCTGTTCTGGTAGATACATTTGTAGTTAAGAAACATTATCCTTTTCTATATATTTTTTTCCTGATTAAAGTCTCTTAATTTCAAAGGTCGTGGTGCTTTGTTTTGGGAAGAGGCCCCTTGCTTAGTTCAGACGGACATCTCGATTTTCCTTTAAGATGAGACACATTCATTAGGCAGCTGCTAATAAAAAATTATGTCTTTGCTCAAGGAGAAAAATTTGATGACTGAGAAAGATGACCTTTCCCTCAAAATTTGAAACCTAAATTTCAAACAGCCAGAAGAAAGATAAAAACCACTCCATGGTGAGCATGCCCACAATCTTGTGAGAAGTTTTATGTAAGAACATGGACTTGAACTGAGGTTGTCTAACTCCTGTTCTAGTATCCTGGCACAAGGCTGTTTTGGCTTATCTTATGACATGCAAAGAGGTTGAAATGAAATGTTTCCTTCAGCCTCTGTGTGCAGGTGGTTCTTAATTCCATGATCTGTTGAGGATAGAACCGAAAACAAAAATAAGGTCTATTTTTCTGAGAGGCAAGATATGTTGTGCTATGCAACCATAAACCTCTTACCCAGTGATAAATGCCAGCAGAGTGAGTTCCCATTTCTCTGCAATATGTCATGCAGTTCATTCTGCAGCTGAAAATTTCTGATGAAATTTATATTACCCTTGCCTTTCTCTAGTTTCCTTCACAGAGCCCCACTCATTCCCTGTTGTAGATTGCTGTTTGGAAATCTTGTAGGACATGTGCTCAATAAAACCATCAACTGCAAGATTTGAAATGATTCTTTAAACTATGTGTGTTTATTTATTAGAATCATAGAATATCTCAAGTTGGAAGGGACCCATAAGGATCACCAAGTACAACTCCCTGCTCTTCGCGGGGCTACCTAAAACTAAACCATGTGACCAAGAGCGTCATCCAGACACTCCTTGAACTCTGACAGACTTGGTGCCACGACTGATTCCCTGGGAAGCCTGTTCCAGTGACTATCCAGCCTCTCAGTAAAGAACCTTTTCCCAGTGTTCAATCTGAGCTTTCCCTGACTCGGCTTCATTACATTTCCTCATATCCTACCACTGGTCACCAGAGGGAGATGATCAACACCTCCTCCTCTGTTTCCCCCCTTGAGGATTTTTTAGAATGAGATGAGGTCATCCCTCACCCTTCTCCAAACTGAACAAGCCAAGGCACCTCAGCCATTCCTCAGCTTTTCACCATCTTGATCATCCTCTTCACGACACACTCTAATAGTTTGATGTCCTTTTTACATACAGGCACTCAAAACTGTACACAGTACTGGAGGTGGAGTTGTGCTGATGCAGTGTAGAGTGGAACAATTGCCTCCCCCAAACAGCTGGCTATGTGCTTGATGCACTGCGCTTGATGGCTGACCCTTTTAGCTGCCAGGGTATACTGTTGACTCATGTTTTTTGTTTTTTCAATCCAAACCCCCAGCTCTATTTCCAGAGGGCTGATCTTCAGCCTCTCATCCCCCAGTTGTATGTTTCACCAGGGTTGCCCCATCCCAGGTGGAGATTCTGGCATTTGCTCATATTAAATTTCATATACTTTATGATATCCTAGCTCTCTAGTCTATCCAGGTATCTCTCTAAGGCCTTTTTTACCCTCAAGGGAGTCAAGAGCTCCTCCTAATTAAGTATCTTAGACAAACTTGCTTAATGCACATTCTATTTCTGCATCCGGATCATTTTTAAATGCATTAAAGAGCACTAGCCATTAAATTGAGCCCCGGGGAACCCTACTGATGACTGACTGCCAGCCTGATGTTACTCCATTTAATATAACTCTTGGAGCCTTACCTGTCAGCCAGTTGCTCACCCAACATATTATGGACATGAAATGTATTTAAGTGACATGTCCAGCTAATATCAAGCTTGCTTTTTTGGTTTTGGTTTTGGTTTGTTTTTTGTTTTTTTTGGTTTTTTTTTGGAGGTGTTTCTGAATCCAGTAGACCGAAAGAGATGAGGCTGTTGCATCTCAGTGTTCCCAGGTCCAGTCAGTACCGAGCCTGAATCCCAACAGGCATGCTCATACTGTACCCTATATACATACACAGCTGGACACACAAATTAAGACACACAAAACCACTCATACAAACACAAATGGTACAAATGGACTAAACTTGTTCCCCTCTATGGCAATTCAGGTTGAAGGTCCATTGTGAGAAACACACATATATAATGTGGGAGTATCCACATTGTATGCATACATGTGTCCTACCTACTAAGGTCAGGAGCTGACCCTAGACACAGCCTGTTTAACAGTTTTTCCTTCCAGCAGCTAACTCCACACCAGTATCATTACTATTAGACTGGATTTATGGCTACTCAAATAACTGGGTCCGAGTCTACTTATCCTACTCGCTGGGTTTCCCGACTTGACACTGGCTAGTGATCAAGCACTGACATAAATGCCTACACAATATGCACACGCTCTGGTCTGTCCAGCCACTGGCACCATGGACACACAGGCCTTCTGACCCCTGGTCCCACCTTACTTGTCAGCACATATACACCCATATATACACATGTACACAGACAGATAGTCCTTCCTCCTGGAAAAAAAAGAGAGAAATGGCATTTAATAAGAAAGCATGACAGACTGTTGATAGAGCATGGCCAGACCAAGATACTTGTCAGCCACATGTTTAGATATTAACAAGCCCTTTTATCCCTGTACCCTTTTGTCTTATGTTTTTTTTTCTTTCCAGAACACCTTGACTTTTCCTATCTGTGATTTCTTCCAGTGTGTGAGCAGGACATTGAAGTTGAAACTTTCCTGGGACAACCCTAAAAGGAGCTGGGACTCATGCCTCTGATGGGGTGCCCTATCTGTCGTCATGTTTCTGTACTCTTTTGTGTGTGGCTAGATGAACCTTTAAATAACATAAACACACTTTTTTAACTGAAAAATGTAGGTTTGTGACTAATGACAGTTTGCCTCAGTCCAGACCTCACTTAATGATTCTATGCCTCACTTAATGGTTCTATGATTGTCTTACAGAAATGAGCTGGCTGCCTGGATCTCCAAGTAATGTTTGACAAAGCTGTTACCTTTTGTTGCAATTAGCTCTAGCCATTCAGAGGAGGAGTTGTGAGTCACCTGGAAATACTATTTACCTAAACCCAATGTAATATATTTTATTTAATATAGAAACACATTTGCATATGTATGTCCTTCAATAAACATCTGAAGTGTTTTAGATTATATTTCTCCTGTGTATTACATATTAATGGAAGGAAAAGTACTATCTCAGTAACAGAATAAGAAGGAAGAAAATGCAGAAAAGCTTATTGAGCTATCTTGGCAAATCAGAAATACACTGTGGGGGTCTCCATTCATTCTTATCTCCTGCACAGAAGTAGAGATGATGGATTATCCCAGCTACACATTAACAAGAGAGGTAGAAAGTATGCTTACATTCTATTTAATTAATCACCTTCTTTCCAACAGAATATAGTACAGAAGGATGAATGCCCTGTCCTAGTCAAATGAAATACCATTTACAAAGCTTCTTACGCATCCTATCTCAAGGGACAGGACTGTTGTAAGGAGAGGCCTACCATTGATTAAGCTTTAGGATATTTCAGTTCAAAGACAAACACATTTCACATATGATTTGTATTACCAAAACTCAGAGAAAAATGGTGTCTTGTGTAGCTTAGGTAGTACCCAATTGAGGCAAATTTTTAAAATGTCATTTCATTATGTGATGATTCTTTAATAAGAAAATAATATATATATAAACCTTTATTTAAGTTCATATCAAACCAGAAGAGGCCATCAGCATCTTGTTTTCTTATACCATAAGATAACAGAAAAGATTTAAGACACCATATAATATAGATGGTACATAAGCAAAAGAATTAAATCCTGACTCCTGTAGGGAAACTCTACCAGCTCCAGAAGAGCTGAGGCTTCACCCAAAGCATTCAAGAGTGACAGAGGCTCTTCACCACAGCACTTTTCAAAGCAATATATGCAAGTCATCACCACACTGTCATATCCTCTGTACCTTTTTTTAAAATCAGGTCCCACTTACAAAGAGCACCAGAAGGAAGGATACAGTGTCCAAATATTTTGTGAAATCTTTCTTCAGTTGCCCTGGATCTCTCTAGGCTCTCCATTGAGGCAGTAGATAACAGCAGCATATTTCAGAAAATGTATGGACCCTGCTATGAGACACATCATACTTCCTATAGGCTCCACAGGAGAACAAAGAAACAATTGCACAGCCATACCCAGGTACCTACATGGTTCATCTTTACTTCTCAAACCTTCCACTAACCAGTCCTCAACTCTGACTTTTCTTCATTTCTCAGAGATAGAGGTCATTTTAATGCAAAGCCTAAGGCTGGTCTGTGGAATGCATGATTGCATAAAATAAGTGGCCTGCATATAATTCAGCTTGCTTTCTTTGGGAAAAAGAAAATATTAAAAAAAAAGTTATCTCTTTAGGTAGTCTCAGGGAAATACATCCTACAGATTTGCATTGACTTTGGTTTCATTCTAGTTGTTAAGAAGAAAAATTATTCTCTAGTATATTTTTAGCAATAAAAAAGTGACTTTACATTCCAAGGAGAGTTTTTAATTAAGGTTATTTTCTCTCCTTTTCTTATTGGAGAAAGCATAAAGGATAAAACATAGAATGCGACCATAATTGAGAAAATAAATACTTCAAACTCATACATACTAATCCCAAAGCAGCATTCATGAATCTCAACAAATTGTTTTGAGAACCCTAGTGGTACTGGACTAACAACACCTTGTGTCAACTGCACTTGTGGAAGTCATTGGAGCAGTGGTAATTTCTAACAGCTGGGAACTTGGCCCACTCTATTTCAAGATACTACTTTCTCTTTCTAAGCTAATGCAAAATATTTTTATCAAGAGCTACTGAAATGGTTTCAGATTATTACTACCATTCACAAATATTTTATAGAAAGATAATGAAAAAGTAATGTGACAATCATTACTTGCTCATGTGAAATAAGAAATATTTTCGTCCCTATCTGTCTTTTAAGGAAATATTTTTGGTTTGTATAAATTGTCACAAGTGTTGACTAAATTGTAGTATTTATTTCCTCCCATTTCAGTTCAGTTTTCCTTGGTTTTCTTAGTCCTACACATCAGCTTTTCACACATTTTATATACTTTTGTTTTTTAAAGAGCAGCACTTTTACTGTGTCATAATCATCATTTTGACAAAACAAACCCTATAGGCTAACAAAACCAAACACCAAAAGGTTGCTTTATTATAGTAAAAGCTTTGCTACATAAACAAGTGCTGTTTTATAAAAATAAATAGAATAGTTCCTGATCTTCAAAGGTTGGATTAAATGAAAATTCACAGTATCACAGTATTGTAAGGTTGGAAAAGACCTTTGAGATCACCGAGTCCAACCTATGGCCCAACACCTACACCTACTCCTACTTGTCAGTTACACCATGTCACTAAGTGCCTGATCCAAATTCTCTTTGAACACCTCCAGGGACGGTGACTCCACCCCCTTCCCGGGCAGCGCATTCCAATGGACAATTACCCTCTCAGTAAAGAACTTCTTCCTAATGTCAAACCTAAACCTCCCCTTCTTATAGCTTAAACATCACAGAAGCTGATATATATAGAGAGAGGCAAAATTTGATACCTATCAAATACATGTTCTGTGTCCTTGCAATCCTAGTGAATGAAACAGCATTCATCTGAACTACTGCTTGTTTATGGATAAGGAGGTGTTTCTAATGCAGAACTTCAACAAAGTGAATTGCAAGAGCCAATTACAGATTACACTACGGAGTTTCACACAGGAGGCATAGCTGGCTACGTCAACAACAAGATGAGAAAATTAAAAAAAAAGCAAAATGAATAATTGTGGCTTTATGTATAGTATACAAATTTTACACTGGAAAAAGTTGTACAACACAGTATGAGAGCTTCGTGTTATGTAAAATTTTACAAATAAATCATTACCTTGGACTTAGAAAAAAATCGGGCCTGTGTATCAGGGAAACACAGCCTTACATCTACATAAAATTATGACAAGGCTACTTCTTTTCACAGGACCAGGATCACCTAAGGTTTTAAAATAGCTCCTGCAGTTGTTTTGGCCTTCACTCTCCCATAAAATATCTAGACCTGTTTAAGAAACTGTAGCACATTTACAGGCACTTTGCTTGTGGATGTATCTTACTTACAAATACCTTCTTTTGGATAGTTTATGAGCATGGACATGGGCCATTATGTGCTAAGTCATCTGGGGAAACTTTCTCTGACATATTTAATTTAATAATGTAGCCATACACTCTATAATTTGTACTTTCTTCTTTATTGCCATACCAAATTCATCAGGGACCAATAATATGATCAGTTTGTGTGTCTGCCGGTTATATGGTACAGGTTTCAGTAGAATTCAAATTAATTATCAGAATAATAAGTAAGTCCCTACAAGTTTACTTAAAACACAAAAATGATTAGAGAAGTCAGACCTAGAAGCGCTCCCTTTTATTGAACGTTTGCAATATGAGTTTACCCCTCAATGATACTGGAGGATACATAGAATGGATCAGCTTTAAGAAACAAACCCATATAAACTTTGACTTCATTTGCGTTTCTGCTTATTGAAATGTTGTTAATTTTTTCCAATTTCTCTTAAGAAGTAGATTTAGAATGTCCAATTTTTAATTCCCTGTTTCATCCTATCCCTCTACCCTTACTACCTCCAGGCATTTTCGCTTGTGATGCTATTTGGGATTATTGGAGATTCTAAGGGATGATATTTTAAGGAGTTATAGACTAATCACTAAACTTTTGGGTAGACAGTCCTGTGGTAATTTAAGGGAAGTTGTGATCATGTTTGAGTGGTGATGTGTCCTGAATAGCACTAACAGTCCCTGTGCTGTTCTGAGCACAGGCACTCAAATCTTTAGCAGTCTGGGACTCTGTCTGTGTTCATATGCAATTCTTTATGCAACTTCTCTTCCCTCCATACTCAAAGTCTATGAGTGATGTAATCCTTAATCACATAGAACGTGTAAAAATAGAGCTATAAAAAATAGCAAGAGGCAATCTACTTCATTCTCTTGTTCTAACTTCACCTGTGTTGATCCTGAGAGACGTTTATCTGATCTCTTCTAAGAGGTCTTCAGCAGCAGAGATTGTACAACTTGCTGTTCACTTCTTTGTCACCTGTGCAGAGTAACTTCCAAAATGCTTTCTAAAGTGAATATCCATGTAACGTTGTGTTTGCTGGAGAGTCTTGCTATTTCAGTCTTTTAATTATTAGCTCCTCAGAATCAAGTTACTGATTTTACTGAACACATTCTGTCTGTTGAAAAAGAAGTGTGTCCTCCAATGTTAATAATAAAGACACAGCTATTATGTTGTTTTAAGTCCTGGTTAACTCTTGTAAGTTTACAGTGGTGGAACTGATCTCACCATTTACCTGTGAATAAATGAGAAAATACCTTGGCCGAGAGATCTTGAATATCTAATTTCTTTGTACATGGCTACACGAATACATGCTAAAAACCAAACCAAACCAAAATATCAAAAAGTTATTGTAATTGTTATCAAAGTGCTGTTTTTCACCAAATGTACTTCACTGTAGCTATTTACAATGAACACCTTATCTACAGGTCCTGAATTTTTTTTAAAAAAATAGAAGTGTACATATAAAGCTGCACAGCACTCACATTTTGGGGAAAAATACATTCAATCCGCATTTGCTTTAGCCTCTGTTGGATACTGAGACACTTGTCAAAGCCTAACTGGCATACGGAGCTTCAAGGATTCATAGGATTTAAATGATTTGCTCTGAGGGAAATCAAGTGTGGAGGAGACCCCCCAGGGTTCCACCGTCTAATTAAAGGAAGTTTTTTTCTTGATCATCCTCGTGTAAATATATAATAAACCATCAGAATGGAATCATTCTTTTTACACATCATCTGCCAGTCAGGAAGATCAATGGTGAGAGCAAACACTTTATGTTTATCTGATGAATATGTTGCAGATTATCTAACAGACTTCTTTATGAAGAGTCGGATCTTCATATTCAGACTGGGAAGTCTGGAGCAATTCTGAATTCTCTTAAGGTGCCATTTTTAACAGGGAGATAGAAACTGAAGTTAAAAAGCTCTAGGAAACTTAATTTTTGGACAAAATAAACTGTTTTATTCTTCATGTAGGATCCTTATTGTTGTATTCATAAATCTTTCCAGAAACAGAGATACAAAAATTATTCCTCTATGCATAACCATAAACATAATAAAGACTTTATCTTTACCACTGTATTTTTAAACATGATTCTATCAGCATCAGCCATTGAACTAAATGAAAGCAGACCACTCTCCAGCCTCGTAAAGAGACAAAGCAAAATGGTTTTACAGTGACAGGGTAGGAGGATTTGTTATGAAACAGCATTGCAGTGGAAAAATGACATTCATTTCATAAGTCCTCAGAACTCTATACATTGGAATATTTTCCTGTGTTTTAAAATAGTGTCTTTAAGCCATTCAGGAAAAAACATAAAGCTAAAAGCTTTTGGGATAGATCAGGAAGCTAACAGATCTAATGGAGAATTTTATAAATGGTCACATCACATTTCTCGTTTTGGGGAACTTGCTGTACATAGAGCTACACATAGCTAATATTCATTTGTTTTTGATTATTTCTCCAATTGCCTTCCTATTTCACTTTATTGGTTTAAATGTATTTCTGATTTTGTCATCATCAGACTTCAAACTGGTTCATGATACTCTTCCTTGTTTTTTGTATTCCTTCTTTCATATAAACAGGAGTTTTCACTTTCCCAGAACAGGCAAAAGAATCTCAAAGGCATGGAAATAAAAGAAAAAACAAAACAAACAAGTGAGACATCTTTTGAACAAACTACAAAAGATTATATGAAGTATGAATGATGCTAATTAGATCCTGTAACTTTAAAACAGTTTGAAAATTCTTGAATTTCTAAAGGCAAAATAAACTATTTTCTTCCTAGTTTTCTTTTTAACCTTCACTTATCTCTCTTTATTCTTTCTCTGTAACTAAAGAAAGAGGCTTAGATGAATATACAAAGTATTTAGCATTTTTATTGGGGAGAACTGCCAATTCTTTGATGTACATTATTGTTGAATTCTTTGCTTTGGTATTAGAAAATGTGATTCTTACAACAAATCTCTACTCTAATGCTATAAATCTTGCTTTGTTGTTAGCAGAGAGGCTCAACTAAAACAAAGAACTGTTTCATTAGTGAGGAAATTTCCTTAAAGGGTATGAGCTTCCACATTAATGCCATCCAATAAAACAGGAGGTAAGCTCACATATTTTTACATGAACCATTATTTAAAGTATATAGAAGGTCAGCCCTGGGAACTACCAACCTGTCTGCCTCACCTCTATGCCTCAGAAAATCATGGAACAGATCCTCCTAGAAGCTATGCTAAGGCACATGGAGGGCAGGGGGCAGATTTGAGACAGTCAGGACAGTTTCAACAAGAGTAAGTCCTGCCTGACCAACCTCGTGGCTTTCTATGATGAAGTGACCACATCAGTGGACAAAAGAAGTCCTATGGATGTCATTTATTCCGAATTCTGCAAGGCCTTTGGCAGGGTCCTCCACAACATCCTTCTCTCTTAATTGGAGAGATATGGATTTGGTGAGTGTACCGTTTGGTGGATGAGGATTGGTTGGATGGTGGCATGCAGAGTAGTCAGGGTCTTAATGTCCACATGGAGATCAGTGACAAATGGTGACACTCAGGGGTCTGTATAGACACCAGTACTGTTTAATATCTTCATCAATGATGGACAGAAGAACTGAGTGGATCCTCAGCAAGTTTGCAAGTGGCAGTGGGAAGAGGAATGCGGCTGACACACCTGAGGGATGAAATGTAGTCTAGAGGGACTTGGAAACACTCAAGAAGTGATCCCATGTGCACCTCATGAGAATCAACAAGAGGAAGTGGAAGGTCCTGCAGCTGGGTCAGGGCAATATCCAGTGTCAATACTGGCTGGGGGATGAAGGGATGGAGAGGAGCCCTGTGGAGAAGGACTTGGGGGTACTGGTGGATGAAAAGCTGAACATGAACCATCAATCTGTGGTCACAGCCCAGAAATGCAACCATATCCTAGGCAGCTTCTAAATAAGCACAACCAGCAGTTTGAGGCAGGTGACTCTACCCCACCTGGAGTACTATGTCCANAGTGTACCGTTTGGTGGATGAGGATTGGTTGGATGGTGGCATGCAGAGTAGTCAGGGTCTTAATGTCCACATGGAGATCACTGACAAATGGTGACACTCAGGGGTCTGTATAGACACCAGTACTGTTTAATATCTTCATCAATGATGGACAGAAGAACTGAGTGGATCCTCAGCAAGTTTGCAAGTGGCAGTGGGAAGAGGAATGCGGCTGACACACCTGAGGGATGAAATGTAGTCTAGAGGGACTTGGAAACACTCAAGAAGTGATCCCATGTGCACCTCATGAGAATCAACAAGAGGAAGTGGAAGGTCCTGCAGCTGGGTCAGGGCAATATCCAGTGTCAATACTGGCTGGGGGATGAAGGGATGGAGAGGAGCCCTGTGGAGAAGGACTTGGGGGTACTGGTGGATGAAAAGCTGAACATGAACCATCAATCTGTGGTCACAGCCCAGAAATGCAACCATATCCTAGGCAGCTTCTAAATAAGCACAACCAGCAGTTTGAGGCAGGTGACTCTACCCCACCTGGAGTACTATGTCCAGCTCTAGATCCCTCAGCATAGGAAAGGCATGGGCCTGTAGGTGTGGGTCCAGAGGATAGCCACAAAAATGATCAGAGGGATGGAACAGCTCGCCTGTGAAGGACATCTGAGTTGTTCAGCCTGCAGGAGAGTAGGGTCCGGAGAAGACCTTATTGTGGCCTTTCAGTACTCAAAGGGAACTTATAGGAATGACAGGGACAGACTTTTTAGTAGAACCTGTAGTGACAAAACAAGGTCTAAAGTTTTTAAAAGAGAGTCAGTTTAGACTAACTGTAAGGAAGAAATGTTTTGCTGTAAGAGTGGTGAAACAATGGAACAGGTTGCCCAGAGAGGTGGTAAATGCCTTATCCTTGGAAATATTCAGGGTCAGGTTGGACTGCTCTGAGCAGCCTCATGTAGTTGAAGATGTCCCGGCTTATTGGAAGGGGGTTAGACTAGATGACTTTTAAAAACGTCTTCCAACCCAAACTATTCTATGATTTTCTGATTCTGATACCACTTCAAAATAGCTCACAACACATGAGTATAATTACCCTCCAAAATGTGTTTCTAATTCATGCTGCAGTCAGGAGCATATGTACAACAAAAGAAAGAGCAGCATTACCACACTTATCACACCATATCTGAGCCGTTACAATATCACACAGGATTATTTTTTCCAACTCAAAATATGGGTGGGTGTATCTGCAAACAATATATGATGTAAATTATACTCTTGGAACTTATAACAGGTGTTCTTGGTATTCCTCTGAATTTCAAGCACCATTCATTTTGTGACTCTAACCTCTAGTGCTTCTCTTGACTGAGCCTCCTGTTGTGACTTCTAGCAGTTGTGGCATGTTGAGCCAAACGTAAAACACTCTTGTATCTCACCTGTTTTGATATGGGATCTTCTCATATTACCTACATATCTGATTCATTGTGTAAAATTATCATCCTCTTGCCTTTGGAATTCCAGTTCTCATTTACTGGTCTGAAAGAGTCTTTTGAAATCCCTCTTTTCCCAGCAAATCTCTCATGAACGAACAGAGCTGGAGAAAGCTTTACCTCTTGAGATGATTCCTCAAAGCACTAACCTGTGTTAAGTCCTATAAACTCCTGATTAACCTTCCCTTCAGGTTTTCATTTTACTGTAGGTTTTTCTGGTGCCTCAATATGGAATCTGGTCTATTGTGCATACAGATTGGGTTCAAGCAAGTCTCATGTTGAAACATGAGACCCATAAAAGGCAACATTTAACAATGGTATTGATTTATACCAAAGATTTTAATTTGTTTTCTTGAATGACTTAAACTAATATAAGTGACAGCATATATTTCTGTTTTCTTGTTCACTACTTCTTTTGCATTTAGCTAGCAAGATACTCCATCATGATTGTTAGATCAGCCTCAAGCAAGTCGCACCTTCCAATTCTTTGTACCTGTGCTAGCAATGTCAAAAGGGACACTGGATCATCCCAATACTTATTATTCATGATGAAGGTGAACATGATGGGAGGAATAAAACAGACATGCTGCTTAAGAGACTCAGATCAAGTTCAGCTTAGCAAATATTTACACAAAGGAAAACATTTTACTATCTATCTTTAAATATTGTTGGAAGCCAGTTCCAAGCGGTGTTCTCCAGGGCTCAGTTTTGAAGACCATTCTGTTTAGTACTTTTATCAATGATGATCTGGATGAGAGAATTAAGTGCAGCCTCAGTGAGTTTGCAGAAAACACCAAGTTAGATGGGAGTGTTGATCTGCTTGAGGCAAGGAAGGATCTACAGAGGGATCCGGAAAAGCTGAATTGATGGGCTGAGGCCAATTGGATGAGGTTAAATGAGGTTAAACCTCTGTTCTGGCTTGTTCCTGACTTACCTGCCTGGCAGGATTGGGGGAGAGAAGGTTCTTCTGTATGTTTGTGTGGCAATCAGGAGTAACCAACAAATCACCCCCAGAGTATATGCAAATTTAATATTTACTTTGGACACAGAAAAAATTGTGAAACACTGTTGTAGACTTTCTTTTTTTCAGATACCTTCCAGCTTCCTGTTATGATGCAAAATCATGTGAAAAAGGATCCAAATTACACAGCTGTCACAGCTATAGGAGTAATTGCCTCTTTGCTCTATGCTGATGTCCCAGATAGAGAGACAGAGATTGGAGAAAAACTCTGTGGTATGTTGTGTGGCCACCAGTCTTATCTGAGTTAATCACGGTCATTTCCTGCTCTCAAGGGCAAGCTTTCCTTCAAAAGAAGCCACACTTGCCCAGAATTAGGTATCTGTGAGACAGGATGTGACTGATTTTGCACTTAGACTCAAGAACCAAATGAGGTCTGACATGCACTGGTCCAGCTATAATCTCCGAGACACTGCATTTTTGAGACTGTTACAGCTTTCCCACAGATTGCCTGTAGGATCTTGAGTTTTGGGAATCATTATCAGATGTGACTAAGGTTTTGGTTTTCTTGGGAAGCAGAGTCAAGATATGTATGTTTTGCGTATGTACAAACAGAATAAAATACAGTCCTTATCTCTATATATTTTCCTGTCTAAGGGAAAAGGTAATATAAGTCTGGTTTGTATAGTTTCTATACCATTTGCTTGGTATGTAACTAAAGGCATGCATAATCACATGATCATAGAATCATAGACTATCCTGAGTTGGAAGCGACCCATAAGGATCATCAAATCCAACTCCTGTCCCTGCATGAAACAAACCCAAAATTCACACCATGTGTCTGAGGACATTGTCCAAACACTTCCTGATTGTTGTCAGGCTTGATGCTGTGACTGCTTCCCTGGGGACCCCGTTCCAGTGCTCCCCCACCCTCTGGGTGAGGAAATTTTTCCTAACACCCAGTCTAACCACCCCGTGGCATATTCCAGGCTTTACACTCCCTGAAAATTCTATTATACTATTTCTGTATTAATTTCAACATTTCAACATACTTTGAAAATACACAAAAGTATAAAAATTTGATATAATTTGGTGTTATTGACCCGATCATTTTATTGCCGGTTTTAATCATTGCCACAATGTGACTGCTTTAACCCTTGCTGGAGCCTGGGGGGCATCTTCTGTGGCCACTGCTTCTCTTGAGATGTGACATCGTGTCCTGCAGTTCGTAAATACGACTGCGCTGAAAGAGCAGGGATAGGACTTAATTAATTTAAAGGTTTTTGGTTGTGGTTGCTGTTTGATCTGTTCTGGTTTTGGTTATATATGTATGTATATTTGTAGTTAAGAACTGTTATCCTTTTCTATACATTATTTCCTGATTAAAATCTCTTAATTTCTGATACGCATCTTAGTTTTTTATCTAAACTGAGACAGCTCCCCTTCTCACCCCTACTAACACCCACTGCTGCAGCGTAAGCATTTCCACATCGAGCACTGCACTGGTACGTAGGTGCTGGGACTGCTGCTGCCAAAGAGTGATCTGCCAGATCCTGCTGCAGGGAAGTTGTGAGAAAGAAGGTGCACGGCAGGTGACACTAATGTGCAAATTCTGGCCCATTATACAGTTCCCAGAGGACACTACAGATGAGCTATCTTAACTGTAATATTTCATGAGCTTGCTCAAAGTTGAGAGGACACGAAAGTTATTTAGACCTATGGCACTTCTTATTTGGCAAGCTGCCACATTCAAGGAGAACTTCTGTCTTTTACAGTAATTTCGCTCTGAAGTGTCTGTGCCAAACATTCAATAATACTTAAGCAGCACTGTGCCAAAACATACTGCAGTCAAAGAAAAAACAAACCCAAAGAAACCCCAGGCTCTTAAACAAAATGAGATTAAAAAGGAAAAAACATGGACAACATTGTATGTTTTATTTCAGATTTTTACAACACTAAACTTGGAAAATTTATTACCTACTTGAAAAGCAATAGGTAGGCTTAGTAACAATGTTACTTTCCTTTAAACTTGTAACAATGGACCTAATCTAAAAAGTCTTGATTCTGAACCCAGAGATGCTCGGGAATCTTAAGAAGGATCAGCCCCAAGAGTGAGTTACAGGTCACATTCACAGAATTGCTTGGTTGGAAAAGTCTTTTGAGATCATCAAATTAAACTGTACCTGTCCACTAATATATCATATCTCAAACTATGTCATCTACCCATCTTTTGAATACCTTCAGAGATGGTGACTCAAATACTTCCCTGGGCAGCTATTCCAGTCCCTGACCACCCTCTCAGTGAAGAAATTCTTCCTAATGTCTAACCTGAACTTCCCCTGGTGCAACTTGTGTCCATTTCCTCTTGTCCTACCACCTGTCACTTGGAAGAAAAGAAGGACACTCACCTCGCAACACCCTCCTTTCAGGCAGTTGTAGACAGTGATGAGGTCTCCCCTTACCCTCCTCCAGGTTAAACAACCCCGGTTCCCTCAGTCTCTCCTCATAGGACTTGTTCTCCAGCCTCCTCACCATCCTCGTTGCCCTTCTCTGCACACGCTCCAGCCCCTCAATGTCCTTCTTGGAGTGAGGGGCCCAAAACTGAACCCAGCACTCGAGGTGCGGCCTCACCAGTGCTGAGCACAGGGGCACAATCACCTCCCTGCTTCTGCTGGCCACGCGGTGTCTGACACAGGCCAAGATGCCACTGGCCCTCTTGGCCACCTGGGCACACTGCTGGCTCACGTTCAGCCACTGTCAGCCAACACCACCAGGTCTTTCTCTGCCAGGCAGCTCTCCAGACACTCTTCCCCAAGCCTGTAACGCTGCAGGGGGTTGTTGTGTCCCAAGTGCAGGACTCTGCACTTGGCCTTGTTGAACCTCATCCCATTGGTCTCAGCCCAGCGATCCATCCTGTCCAGAGCGTCCCTACTCTCAATCATATCCACACCTGCACCCAGCTTAGTGTCATCAGCAAACTTGCTAAGGGTAAACTCAATCCCTTCATTGAGATCATTGATAAAGATATTTAATATGACTGGACCCAGCACTGAACCCACTTGTGACCAGCCTCAAACTGAATTTAACTGCATTACCACCACTCTTTGAGCCTGGCCTTCCAGCCAGTTTTTAACCCAGCAGAAGCTGTGCCTGTCCATACCGATGGCAGCCAGTTTCTCCAGCAGAATGCTGTGAGAAATAGTGTCAAAGACTTTACTGAATTCCAGGTACACCACATCCACAGCCTTTCCCTCATCCATTAAATGAGTAACCTTGTCATAAAAGGAGATGAGGTTGGTCTGGCAGGACCTGCCTTTCATAAACCCACGTTGACTGGGCCTGATCACCTGGTTGTCCTGTGTGTGCTGTATGACAGCGCTCAAGATGATCTGCCCCGTGACCTGTCTCAGCACTGAAGTCAGGCTGACAGGCCTGTAGTCTCTTTGATATTCCCTCAAACTCTTCTTGTAAATAAACATAACACTTGTCAGCATCCAGTCAAGTGGCACTTCCCCAAGCCAGGACTCCTGGTGATGGAAAGGGGTTTAGTGAGCACCTCCGTCAGATCCCTTAATATCCTTGGGTGGATTCCATCTGGTCCCATAGATTCGTGAAGGTCTAATCGGCTGAGCAGGTCTCTAAACATTTCTTCTTTGATCATTGGAGCCATATTCTGCTCTCCCTCCCTATCCACTGGCTCAGGAGGCTGAATAAGTAGAGAACATCTGACCTTACTGAAACAAAGAAGGCATTAAGTAGCTCAGCCTTATCCACACCTTTTATCACTACAGTCATGAACTGGTACTGTTAAAAACAATATTATGAGGGGGCTTTGTGTTTTAAAGAAAATTAGAATGGTCATTTTTAAATTATGACGTCTGTTAGGAGATTCAGTTGTACAGTTAATATACTTTGTTGATGGTTTTGATTTTCTATACTGAAACTACTAGATGGGTGTAGAATTAATGTTTATCTAATAAAAAATCATTGTCATACAGAAACTTGATCATATTTGTTAAGGTTTCCCAAGGCAAGTAGTAACAGTGACATCAGTAGGATCACATATTTCGTATCTTACAGTTGTCCTAATACATGAACCTCAAAATTATTTTCAGACCAACATATTTGACTCGTGTTCAAAAACTCACATTCAGAAGTGAAAAAATAATGCTTTAAAAGGTTTGATTGTTGTACATCCTGCAACACCTAAGGCTTTCTGCTTACTGATGGATGTTCAGCTCTCCTGAAAAATCAGAAAATAAGTCATCCCTGGTGAGTGAAAATATTTTTTAATGGTATATTTTCAAAACAATATACAACGTGCTTTGAATTATCACAAGTTAGCTAAAAAAATCCACTGCCCTTTCTCTCAGCCTTTCTTCCCTCTCATTGTAATGTTTTAATAAATCAGACTCATTTAGAGACCAGTGAGGAACATGGAATTCACAAGGGCTTCTCTGTATTTACAATACTACATCTTCACACCCTGGCAGCTCAGTACCATTCTTCAGGAATCAGACAGCAAAGTCAGATTGATTTCCCTTTTTTTTAATTGCATCCCTGCCAAGACCCTATTGGGAAGAAAATAGAGGTATGGACTCAGTTTTTTTTAGATACACTGACACAAGCTTATTTGTCAGAGATCAAATCTCCAGTGAACAGCTTGCTGCAGCTTTTATTTTCAAGACTTTGATAATAACATCAAATTGATGTTGCATTGGTGTACACTGAGACAGCAGAGAACACTGCAAAGATATTTGGAAAAGTACAGCAAAGGACTGAAAGAGAAGAGGAAAGACAGCTGATGTTTATAGACAGCTTAAAGACAAATGTGTAATACTTTTCAAGATATACTGCAGAGCAATATGCTTTATCAAACATAATGCAGCAAAAGTAATTTGCAACAGACTATGCTGTTGATTTGTTTCTTTGAAAAGTTTAACTTTCTGTCTGTAGAATAGGATTTAAAGAAATTAATGCAACACTTGACATTCAGGAACATGAGAAAAAAGAAGTCACATTTGCCTGGATTTCAAGTGAAATGTTGTCATCTATACACAGGCAAAAAAACCTGTCAACAAGAGTTGCTTTGGCAGGGATGAATGAGTAGAGCCTTTAATTCTTGACAGCATTTTGAATCAGAGAGTGATATTTTTCATTTTCTTAAGTATGATTCTGATAGCAGGAGAATCTTGAGAGCACTAGAAAGCCAAATGCTGTGTCCGCTAGCTGCTAGCATTTAGGAAATACCTAATACCTTTCAAATATATTTCACCTTCCTTCCCTCCCAAGAACTCCCTGCCCTTTTAGAAAATGGGGACATCTGCCTAGGAGAACTGAAACTCTCATCTCTGCACTTTTGAAAAGATACTATAACTACTAGACCATATTTCTAGACCACTAGACTTTTCCCTCTCATCTACTTTGAAACTGTGCTGCTGTTAGTTAAGAATACCGATGTAAATGAGTTAGAGAAAAGCAAGTCTGGGAAAATATCATTACTGTTGACACTTTCCACTGAAGATTACAACTGCAATTATGACTTTCTGTCCATGTTATTGTATCCAGTAGCTGTGACACTTTTCTATGCCTCACTAATCCCTACAGCACTTAATGGTGAGGGAGGGAGGAGCAGAGGGACTGTAGACCAGATGTGGAAGAATCAAAGGCAATAAGGAGTCTCATACCTCATTCCTTTTTTCTGCCTACTCCACACTCCTCCTTTTTCCCTGCTTTCATTCTGCAAATGCCCCATGGTAGGCAGTGTGTACTAGACAATGCTTATTTTAGTACCGGTAATTTAGGAAAACAATAATGAACCCATCTCCTGGCCAAGGGACTCACTGTTCTTATGAAGGAAATATTTTTACATTGCGAAAGTAAGATTTTCCACTAAGTGTATGTGCAAATTCCAACTAGTGGAGTAAAAGTACATGTACATGTGTATGAACAACACACTCTCATAACTGGTGGTTCAATCTATGCAGATATCTTTTTCCTCAGCCCCCTTCTGCAGACATAGAGACTACCTAAGCAAGGAGAGGGACAAGTTAACACAAATAAATATTCAGGAACTTTCATCTAGCACCTTGAGAGCTTTCACACGTTTACACAAGCAATTCAAACACGTGACAGTATTGTAGATATAATTGCTTTAACCTATAAAAATAAATCTAAAAGTCAACAGATGAGTAATTGACCTCAAATATTTCAAAGATCAATCAAAAAAAAATGAAATAAACAGTCTAAAAACCATAACAAATGCCAGTAAAAAGGAACTGTGTGACCACAAGACTTGAAAGACGAGTGTAGTTCAGATTTATCTAAGTATCTCAAAATTTGTTTCCACTTCTTTGTTTGTGAAAATCTAATAAGTCCTTACCATCTTGTTTTATAACACTGCCTTTAAGATTTATGAAGATGCAGGACATTAGCTAAATGTGACCCATATTCTTTTCACAATCTCTTTATTTCAGTGTATTACAAAGTCAAAATCATAGCATACATGATCCAGACAATAGAGGTCCTACATAACAAACCTGACAGCTTATTGTTTTATCACCAGTCCTGAGGTAGAAACACAGTCCTCTCTACTACAGACTACAGAAAAACAACATTTCACAAATAAAAAAGTGTGCTTCTTTTTGTTTGGGAACAAATATTTCCTGCATTTATGTATGCATGTATTTATTCATTTATTTATTTATTTTTAATTTATTTTTCAGTTGTTCCTCTTTCTCAAATTCAGTTAAATATCATTGATTCAAGAAAACTGTCAGATCATTCAAGTGGTAGAAGAAATGTGCTGGATTCAAGATTCAGCTTTTCACTCAGTGAGCCTGTCACCACTGATGCAAGCCTGAAAAGATGAGGTGCTCATACAGGGTTGAAACAATCTAGGGAATCAGATCTCAACATAAGTGTACAAAATAACTCTAATTGCTTAAATCTGATTAAATAAAGATTTTATTTGGCACCGCTTATGTATGTATTTTGATAGTTAATTAAGTAGAAACGTACCAATAAAAAGAAACAAGGACAAGAAGATAGATAGATGCCTGATGATTAAGAAAACAGGATTAAATTGTATTGGAAAAAAGGCTTGTTTTTCACACAAAAACTAGATTTTATGTAATGAGAGCTACACTCAATATTTCAATCCTTTTTAAAAACTTGGTGTCCAGTTCTGTTTACTTTATATTCAGTCACAGGAGTTCTATAAAACAAGATGCATTGTTTAAAAGATAATCAAAAAGTTTCTTCCTATTTTTAACTTTGATCTGATGTGGTGGAATATCTTAAAACTCTCTTAAACTATGGTACCTGGAAATCATTTTACATTCAATCTTAAAATTAACACTCGACTCCACAGAGAACACTAAGCAATTCTTTCTTCTATCCATCTCTTTAGCTTTTCAGCACAAATGAAAGAAAGGGAAACAAAACTCAGTCTGAACTGAAACATCTCCAAATACTACATTGTTTAGTTCAGATGATCAATTGTTTCAGTTTTATTGTATTCACTGACAGACCTTGAGTAGGCCAGAGCAGTGTTCTACAAGTTAGTAGAACATAAACCAGATCTGGAAATTGTTTAAAGTAGAGAACATAGACTCTCATCCTCATCATCAGTTTCCTTAGATTTCTAGAGATTTCATGAAGACCGCATACAGACATATCTATGAGTTAGCATATATAGATTCATATTTTCTCTTATTTCTAATAAATGATCTTCTAGTTACCACGTAACATTCCTTTATATTGTAGACAAGTGCTCTTCACTGCAGGATCTTAGTGTTTGTGAAAGTTTTCCTTTCACTTGGGTATATTGTAGTATCATCTCTCTGCTTGAAAGGACATGCATCCAGTAACACTATAAGCAATGATTCTAAAACAAATATGAGTGGAAAAAACCTGTCCTTGCCTGCAACCACTTTCTGTGTTGGTCTACAGAGCCAACCTGTGGCAAACTGTGATTAATTAGCACAAAAAATGATAAATAATTGGCATTCAGAATTTGGTATTCATCAAATTAGTTCCCATGAAGAATAAGTGTTCACTTTAATCTATTGCTTTTCTGTCCTTATATGCCTGCCTAGAGATTTCTGAAACTATTTAAGTGCCTCAGCTGTTGCCGCAGGATCGTGGCGCCCATCTTCACGTATGTTTACTGACAGTCTCGTCTCCAGCCTCATTAGCAAAATCTTAATGTTGCAACTTTGTAGATCTCACCATTCAACAGAGGAAATGGTAAGGTAAGAGATACATTTCATATTGACTTTGATGAGAACTGGACGACACTCCGATAGTAGTTAAAGTCTCGTATTTGCACCATTAGCTTAGTCAGTTTCCTTCCTTTATTGACTTACAGGGGCTTTAACAAACACTGCGTCTTGGGTTTTTTGGCAGATGTAGGCCACACTGATACTTAATATTCTCTACAATGTTTTTATTTCTAAGTATAAAATGCTGTGTTTCCTAGATAGTACAATTGTGTTAGGGACTGATTCAAAGTCTGCTGCAGTAACTAAGATGAAATAAGATGCTTTTCATTGACTTCATTAGAGTCTGAAATAGGTTTATAATCTCTTTCAGGTTCTATGTCATCTCCTTTCTTGTGAACTGACTTTTGAGGTCTCATAAGAACTTTTAAGCAGGATTATAAGGTAAATGCATAAAAGAGTAGACAGCGATCCACTGATGCAAACTAAACATAAAATTATGTTTAAAAACAAGTATTATGGATCCCGCTATGCTGAATGATGGAACGAAATACTAGCATCTTTTTCTATTTGGAAATACATAAATCTAATTTTTTCTAATTTTCAGAAGAGTTTTGGTTTGGGTTTTTGTTTTTTTTTTTTGAAACCATAGAAGCACAGTAAGTCTTGTCTATAATTTATTTTTGAAAGGGCTTTAATCAATTAAAAGGTCTGAATAGCATAATTATCAGAGTGGAAAGTGTGTTTAATCACTTTTTGAAGAGTGAAGTGGGCTTGATGGATTTCCTTTAATTAAGCTTTCCAGATGACTCAGACAATATAAATGTTTTTTTGAAACTTTCCTCTATTATGTTCTGCAGCAGGTAAGTTAGGTCAGTAAACATTTCCAGAGCTTGAATTAAGAGGCCAATATATCACTCCATAAATCACAAAAGGAAAAGACTTATTACACAGGGAAACAGATCTGTGCAGGCAGCTTATTATCTCTTAATAGATTATATTCCCATCTCCAACAAGATGAGCTAACCTCAAGGATCCTTCTTATTAATAAAAGATCCCAAAGATAATGAGAAATGCCATTTTTATTACATAACCTGGAAGAACAGAAAAATAATCCAAATATGGTTCTGAAAGTGGAAACCTATAAACCACTAGGTCATTTAAAAACAAATTTAAAAAATAGCTTTGCATTTTTTTCAACAATGCTTATTTTTACCAGTGAAAATAAGTGTAGGTGTCATTTTACCGTCATCCAATCTAATTTAGCCTGGTGGAATATGGTGACAGGAGATGTATGGGTACTATTATGTAAATATTTTACACAAGCTGTCTGCTCAGTAAGTGACCAGACTGAAAATTTAAACTGATTTGTCATTTACTGTAAAAGATCTGTGACTACAGTCAGAATTTTCTCCCTGATTTTTTAGTCTTTGTTTTAATGTGAAGTATTTTGATTTTAGAGTTTGACATTGATATTATAATCCACTGAGTAGCCTGGGGTTTAAATGTATGATTGAGTTTTTGGAGAAAAAAGAACAGACCACACTCAAGTGCGTCTAGAAGGTACAAAAATAGAGCATTAAATGATAAATATATGTATTGAAATAGAACTTATTTACAATAAAGAACCATTATATCAACCTTTTTCTTCATTGAAAAATATTTTAATTATGAAATGTCAGATATACAAATTATATGTCTTGAACATTTCTTGAGACCACTTACAAATTCAGTGCACTGTGTACTATCATGGGACTAGTAATTAATTGGAAATGGGTTAATAAAAAACAATTTTAAAGGAAACTGTAGACAGCAAAATAGAAGGAGGAATAGTTTCTAGCAAATTATTTATGAGATAATTAAATCTCTTTTTCTACTTGGCTAATTTGTGAGGAGAATATAGTGTTCAAATGTATCTAACAAATGTATTCTTGAAAATTCTCTTTATAGAATCATAGAATCAGAAGGTTGGAAGAGAACTCTGAAATCATTGAGTCCAACCGTGCCTGTCTCCCCACTAAACCATGTTCCTAAGAAATTTACCCATCCATCTTTTAAACACCTCCAGGGATGGTGATTCCACCACTTCCCTGGGCAGCTGTTCCAATCCTTGACCATTCTTTTAGTGAAGAAATTTTCCCTAATGTCCAGTTTAAACCTCCCCTGGCACAACTTGTGGCCATTTCCTCTCGTCTTATCGCTGTCACTTGTGAGAAGAGCCCAGCACCCAATGTAAACATTGATGAGGTCTCCTCTCAGTCTCTTCCGCTCTAAGCTAAACAACCGCAGCTCCCTCAGTCTCTCCTCATAGGGTTTATTCTCCAGCCCCTCACCAGCCTCGTTGCCCTTCTCTGCACACGCTCCAGCCCCTCAATGTCCTTCCTGTAGTGAGGGGCCCAAATCTGCACACAGTATATAAATGGTGCATCTTCAAGATGAACCCATTGGTTTTGATTGATCCAATAAATCAAAGTAAATTGTTTCTTTTCCCTGGCTGAATGTCTCCACAAAATATTTTCTCTGAGGGGGTAAAATTCTGGGAAAATCTTCAGGTAAATTTAAGCTTTTACAGTTGCATTTAAATGAATTTAACTGATATGGTTTATATACATGTAGAGGGAGCACATCTAACCTATCATTTTCAATGGCAGTTTTGGAAGTTTTGCTTGCTGATATGTTACTGTAAAACACTCTTTCTCTTACTGAGTATTACAGAATTTTTCTATTTTTCAAGACCACCTTTAAAATTTTATCTTGATTATCAATAGGAAGAAAATAATGGAAAGACTCATCACATTTAGTACGTGTCTTCCTTTTTGTTAATAACACCGGAATAGCAAAAACACTAGGAAAAGAGAATGAAGGAAGGATCACACCTGTATTCCTTTGATCCAGACCCCACAGATAAACTCTACGTTGATAAAAAATTCAATTCTTGTTATATTTTTCTGCATTACTCCACAAAGAAATATGTTGTAAAGCAGTTAAAATTAACACATGGTTTTTCAGAAGGAAGTTTTCTCATAGGCTCACGAGTCAATCAACAGAAAACACACATAAAATAGTTTAACAGCCCCTACAATCAAAAGCATCTACAATCATGCAGATAAATGCACCACAATACTCATTTTATTATATTCTTCTTATGTACTACTGAATTTACAGTAACTCACTGCTGTGAGTTTTGATAGAAGCTCTGTCCTCATTTATTTAACTTGTTAAAGACTGCCATTTAATGCACAATTGCTCTCTGCTAAATGTGCCTCAAAAAGCACCAGATTACATTCCAGATTATGAGTAAAATAACTATTTTCTACAGCACAAAATAGCTCTAACGGATAGATTAAGAAATTACAAGTAAACATTTTCTTCTTTATATATTTCCTGATTTTGTTTAATTAGGATCAATAGAGCTACGTGAAAGTACGAGAAACCACACCAAATGATATTAATATCAAATACAAACCCCCCACCCAGTGTATCAAATCAACACTTAGTTGGTTCTAATCAAACTTAAAGGCATATCTTCAATCTACTCAAACACAGTTTCCCCCCGATTAATTAAATCTGAAGGAATATCTTCAATATACTTTATTTTCTATATTATTTTCTGTAGAAAAAAAAAATCATTATTATTTTTCCTCTAGTAATTGCTACAAAAGGAACTGTGATTTTCATTGTGAAAAATTTACTGTCCATCTGCCCCTATGGGTCCTGTCTTGGTTGGTCAGTTTTTCTACCTAGTTATATACTTCATTACAAATGACACACATGATAGACATCTATTAGAACTTAACCCACAGCATAGATAAGTTTTTAACCAATATCTAATAGATAGAAAAATTTCTTACTATTTACACACAGGTATGCAACCTATCTGAAATGATCTTTTAATGTCAAAGAAATATTTACTACTGTCTAGGCAAAAGAAAGAGGATAAAGAAGCACAAAATTACTTCCATGAATTTGTGCCTTCCAAGACTGAGAGTAAGAAAAGCTCTTTAAACATTTACCCTTTAGTTTCCTAAAAGAAAAATAACATCTGGTCAGAGAAACTATTTTTGCTTATGACATCCTTTAAGAGAAAAAAATATATCTACTGGTAATTTTGGTATTTGCAATCAGTATATTTCTTTTTTCTCCAGAGCTCATAAGAACTCATGCTTTATCTGCCACTTTTTTTGCTTGGTAGCTTTTTAAATACTCAGAATTATTTTCCAGATGAAATTCTACATTCATTGAACTTAACGAGAAAAAAATTATGATTTCCTAAAGTCCTAACTTTAAAGCATTTCAGGAAAGGTATCAAAACTTGTTTGCCATTTGTCATTGAAAGTTTGATGTTAACGTGCACTCACATGCTGCTGAGGAGACAGAACATAGAGATCTTCCACAGAGATACCTCCACATCTATAGGTTGCAGTATTTATTGAGAGAAATGATAAATCTCACTGTAAAGATAATTAGGTAAAATACTTCAAAGAAATATCTCCCCACAGTTTACAACTTTCCGTTATTGAAATACAGATAACTTTTACAGAATGACAAGAGGATGTATTACTTTCGGGAGTTGTATGGATCAATCTGGAAATTGCCTCAGTGGGACGGACCTATATTACCTTATGCACATTTTTACACTACTTCAGATTCCTTTGGTTTGAACCATCTCACTTTGGACACCTTGAAGCCACTCAGTAACTTCTGTATTTTGTTATCAGCAATAGTCTTCCTAAAATACCAACAAGTCCAAGATGCTTACAGTGTTTGCCATATCGGTCAGAGAGAGCAGTGAGTACTGAACATGTAAATTCTTTTGATAAATTAGCAAATTTTATTACCAAGGATTCATCCAAGCCTTTCTTTTTATCATCACTATTTTACCCTATTAAAACAGAAATAGAAACCTCTTAAAAACTAAAAGCCAAAAATGTCCATGAACATACATCAAAATAAATACACTACTCATATCTTCCTGTACAGCTGAGATATATAAATATCGTATTTCTTTTTACATCACAAACTTGTCACATTAAGGAACATTTCTTTAAACTACTCTCATGCAAGATTTGCATAAATATATCTGAGACAATTGTGTATTATTGTTAAAAAATTATTCAATTTGATAAATAAAAATTGCATTTTTTATTTTAGTTTGATCTTACACATCTATTTATATAAGATTTTGGTGTGTGCTTTAGCATTTAAACAGTAATTTGTCATTTAAAAAAATATGATTATAAATCATAAATTTAGCGAAAACCCCTTAAGCACCGTATTGTTTAGTCATTCTATGAATAGTGCAGTACCAAATTAATTGATACAAATTTAACAGCTAAAAGGGTTGTTATACTGCTGATAATATTTCAATAGGTCAATAAAATAAAGAAATACAAGGTAAGTCAGTCAGTAACTTTAACGATGTTGAATTGTTTGCATGCCAATCCTCCAAATGAATCAAATGTGCATGCAAATAGCTCTATTAAATTTGATCTGGATTGAGAAGAGAAGATACTTAAGGGCATAATGAAAATTGAAGCTCTTCTTTAATTATCTTCAAAAGTGTATCACCATCAGCATAAAAATACAGTTAATGCTCGTTGGACAAAAATCATCTGCTTAACCGATGGCAACAATACTAAATTTCTTTTAAGATTTATGGTCCTTATTTGCCCAAGTACCTAATTTCTTGTCTAACTTCAAATAACAACATAGCCTGGTTAAGGATAATGGACCAAGCTGTTATAAAAGACAAGTGCTTGAGAAACTAACTGAAATGCACTTCGTATCATGGAGGAATAGGCTTTCTTTCCCTTGATTTTGTATCTTGTAAATAAGTGAGCTTTAGAAATAAACGCGAAGGAAACATTTAACCACTGCCTAAACCTCAGTCTTTCAGGTGAACCCATTAATGTCAAAACCTGTATCTTTGGAAACTTAATAAAAAAGATATTTATGAAGTGCAGTTCCCTATTTTTCTACTAACAAACTGATTGCATGAAACTGGAGTGGCTGCATAGTTCATACCTCACCCATAATTACGAACCAGTTCTTATTGTTAGACAGACTTAATAATAATTTGCTTTGCATGTACACTAAAGCAACTACAGGATCAAAATGAAAAAATCTGAGCTAGAAGATCTGTTGAGCTATAGTTTAATCTGGGAGCTCATTGCCCAGGAGGCGGGGAAAGTAGCTCAAATAATTTTTCTGCATGAGTCATCTAATCTCTAATGTATATGTGCTTACCAGCAGACTACAGAGTATTTTGAAGACAGTGAACGGGCTTTCTAATTCTGCCTTGCTGAAACTTTCAGTATGCACCTGTAATTAAATATTTATTGGATCGGAAAGAGAGTGAAGTAATGAGAATTACCGTAACCTTGTAATAGAGAGAAAGACCTGAGTTAGTTCCTTTTCCAATGAGTGCTTATGGGTTTCATATTAAGGAATTTCATATTAAGGTATTATTGAAGCAAAGGACTAGAGTGCAATTCTTATTATTCCTCCCTAACCAGTAGGCAATAAAGTCATTCTTTTATTTTTTTTCTGATTCAATGAATATTTAATTATTTCAAGCAAAACTGAAAACTCTAAGAAGAATATGCCCACAGTTATTGCATTACATAACTATAAGTATTTGACTAATCAACTCAACAATCAAATAGTAGAAAAAGGTGTTCATGGAAATGTGCATAGAAGATGTGACTCATGCCTCAGTCTTTTATGTCTTGAAAAGTGCTCTATCAGCTGAGCTTCAGTATAAAATCACATGATATCACTCAGTCTTATCTCACATTTTCAGAAGATAAACACTAAAACTTAGCAGATTTTAATAGCTATAGCCCCCTGTCAGGGCCTGCTCCCTCTACCGGGTCCCGCTTCCCTCTAACCTGTTCAATCAGAGAGGGAAGGGTCCTTTGGCGTCTGTGCAGCAAAATGGAGAACCAACAGATCTCCTAGGGTAAATTCACACAGTGTTTATTTTGAGCACAGCAAAAATAACAAAACAGTATTTATTTTGCAGAGAGTCACAACTGCAAATCAATATTTTGGGACCGGCCAAAATATCAAGTCAAATAGTCAAGTGCACTCCAAGTTGCAGCTTCCCAAAAGTTGCAAAACCAATCAGATCCCAATCTGTTCAGATCACAGTTTGATACCCTCAAGGCAGCTGCACAAAACAACAAAATTCTGAGCTTATCCTGTGCACTGAAGTGCCATGGAAAAAAAGAAGAAGGGAAAGAAAAGAGAAAGAGGAATGAGTAGCAGGGGACAGAAGAGGAAAATAGTCACCACTCCACAGGCCTCTGGAAAAAGTGTTGTTCAGGAGCAGGTTGTCCAAGTTTAGAGGAAAGGAAAACTAAGATGTATATCTGAACTAAGCAAGGTGCCTCTTCCCTGAAAAATTCCACCACTACCTTTGAAATTAAGAGACTTCAATCAGAAAAAAAAATATATCGAGAAGGATAACTGTTATTAATTACAAACACACAAATATATATATATATATATATATATATACACATATATATACAC